>CM039127.1:18999820-19027537 GCA_022036555.1 Microstegium vimineum | reverse complement strand
AAATGTTATGTAGTCACCATAATATCTTATAATTTCTTCGGGAGATAGCAACATTTTCTTACCAAACACACCAATTTATTTACCTGCCTTGATCAACTCTATTGTAAGTCTCTGGTTGAGAATTTTAATAGTTCACCAAATTGGTTTGTTGTTATGGAGTTATTACAATTACAATACACGTTGTTGTGGTTTCATTCCATTGTCTTTAGACAGCGGAATACTATTCCAACATCTACATTATCACAGGCAACCCTTAGAAATCCGCAACGTGTTGTGAATTAGCTAGATCACTCCAGTGCGAAAAATTAATTTATCTATTTCACTTCTCCATTAACTTATGTACCTCTCTATTTTTTCACAGTATGACAAGCATAGTAAATAATGTTTGGAGATCGATCAAGAGGCCACTACAACACAACCCTCACAAAAAAAAGGAAAAATCTACCAACACCCTATGAAGAACCCTGAGAAGGGATAATGGTGGGAGGTGGACCCAGCTTTTACGTATCATGTATGACACATAAATAGCAGAGCACATTAAAAAATCGTCGGACCTTAGGGGCTAATGCAGAATCATGATATACATTTGGTGATCCTTCAGTTTTGGCTAGCATGATTCAGATTGTGTTGGCATAAATAGTACAAACCTCGAGGCTGAAATTGTATCGTATTAGTCAAACACAGCAGTGTAAAAAAAACGATTCAGTTGTTATAATTATTAGACAGTAAATTCACCTCATTATTCTGAACTTGACATGCAAGAAGTGAATTTCAGCAGCAGTACCATAAATGTAACCAACATTAAAATGCATAATTCTGGTAAACAATGATTAAGATATCACCTTGGGGGCGGTAATTAGAGCTTGAGCTTCGGTGCTGCTACGGAAGAACTCGCCAACAAGCTTGAAGAAAGGGCCGTTTGTGAAAAAAAATGGAGATTAGAAAATAATGTTGGAATATGATAGAGTATTTTAAAATAAATCAAAAGAGCAAACATGATGCTCAAACATAAACTCCTTTCGGATAAAAATATATGTCCATCTGAACTTTCCAAGGAAATAAGGCAAGTGGCAAGTTGTAAAATGAGCCTATTGCCTAACAATCGTTGTTTCTATGTTTGTTTAATTGATTAGGCGTATTTATGTACGGGCGTAAGAAGGTGCCTGAGGCGATGGACATTGACAAAAGATGGATGGACTTACATTTGGAATTGAAATGATTAACTTAAAAGGTCAAAAATACTGCTAAACTTTACAGGCCAACAAACATACATTATGTGAATTATTTTTTTTTTGGGAAAATACACTTTTGATTTTCTCATTCTTGTCCCCATAAAAGATACTTCGAAAAAATGTTTCAACATCTGTTAACATTCTAATAATTAGCATCGTTATAAGGCAGCCATATATAACAGACTGTACAAGTTCCACTGATTCTAAATCTTATTGACAAAAGATCAAATATCCCAGTGCATTTTTTATCTAAATATTCAAAATGCATTTAGAAAAATTATATGTACCTACAACAAAATGAAAGGTGCTCCTATGCGAATTATGTGGCTAGTGATCCTGGCATATGCTGTCACCATATGGCTTGGATATTATTTAAAGAATAACTCTAGGAGAGCAACAGTTACCTCTAATATGTTGTTTATTCCTTTTTGGAGAGCCAACTTAACATCAGTAGAATCAACATCTCCACTTTCGTAATCAACAATAAGCTCCTCCATGCTTGAAAATATCCTGTACAAAGGTAACCAAAACAAATAATTGAATATAATGCTAAATTATAGCACCAATATTTGCAGCACTACAAGAATTGTTCCCATATAGTTCTTTAGCTAAGTTGATTTACAAAATAGACCTTTCACAAACAGGTTGAAGCACAAAAGCAGCAGAGGAAAGGTTTTAAATTCCTTTGTCACTCTTGGATGGAAGCATCGCAATGAACGTTTTCAATGGTGACTCCCCTCTCAGGAAGTTAAGAGAAACAGTGGATGGAACTCATCTTTTTGATGCCTTGCTTTGCTGGTTCTAGATCATCTGTACCTCACGTGTGGCACAGCTGTATATTTAGTAGTGTGTTGGAATGGGTTTTTCTAACATGCCATTTGTATTAGGCCCTCTTTCCTTTTAAAACAAAGACACGCACCTCATATCTTTTAATACAAAGGCTGCAGTTTTTTTATAGATTGAGTGAGCGAACATTACTTGTTACTACCATTCCCTTCCTTCCGAATAACCTCCAACTTTCCAAACCATGGGAAGGCAACAGACTTTATGTACTCCAAACATGGGTTGTATAATACTACTCTCGGAGGGCAGAAAGCGCTACTTATTTTTTCATTTACATCATCCTGCAATAAACAAAAACAATAATATAATTTGTAGATAACAGTGGTCAGCTAAGTTAAAAATTAGCCCAAATAAATATAAATATCATAGACCACCAAAAGGCACTTTTTAACTTTACAAAGTGTAAACAACTATAGTGAAGCCAAAATCACTAGAGTTTACGACAAAGCTCTTATGCAGTACATGAATTTTCAGTTTCAGCTCTTAGGCAGTATCATGATACATCGCCTTAAAAGTTCCAAAAAACCCTTACATACTAGCTTGTTACATGAACTAAGAGAGAGAATATTGTTTGTTTCGACAGTGAAATACTCTAGGAAAGCCTTAAGGAGCAATACGATATTGTTATCCTCCATATTTTTAGGATTTATATAGGCTCTGCTCACACATAGAAGCTGATACCAATGTGCTAAAAGAGGGAATTTCGTGTCTCCAAAACTCATGAATTAAAATGCAAAAGAAGGGTAAATATCTGCTGCTGTTTGATGCTTAAACAAGGTACCTCCTCATCTAACATGAAGACGGTCCGCCCTGGATCTCTCTCATCCTGCAAGTCAGGATCTTCTAGTAAATTAGGTAGCACACCTGTAAGTGAAGTTAAGTTAAGGATATACGGCATGACATATCACCATTCCAATAGGTTGTAGTTTTCCCCGTCAATCCTCCAAGGACCCAACTAACTCATCCCCCCCCCCCCCCCCCAACCCAACCACCACCCAAAAAAAAATGCAACCAAGAAAATTTACAAATATAAAACACGGGTCTGAGTACGGATACGGTGCAGTAGAATAGTCGGTCTATTCTCCTTAAATATGTCATCACAATAATCTGCAGCTAGCATGATGATGTTTCGCTGATCCATGCTGAATAGCCATATATCTGCCTGCAAGAATAAAACCTAAAAGGTTCAGTTTTTTCATGCACTGTCAACATTATACACTCAGAATCTGATGAAACTGCCTCTTGAAGAGATTATAACCGATTTTGAAGGTCTGATTATGTGAGATCCAAAAGTCAGATGACTCCCAGAATCCAGAATCCATCTGTATTCAGGATTATGGATTATGAGAGTCATTTGATTTTTGGATCTCTCATAATCGGACTCAAAATCGAAAACAATCTGAATCAAACAGGACCTAAAATTCTATGCTTGACTTGCTTGGGCAAAGTGCATTTGTTTGCCTCTGAATTGTTGGCTGGTTTTGCAATAAAAAGAGTCTAAGCCTAATTTCTCTTATAAGTGGATAAATAAAACAAAAGTATGTCCCTAAAAATATATAATGAAGCCATTAGGGAAAAAACCCAACCTTCTGGCATAAAACAGCAGCAACTTGCATACAGGGGTAAATTATCTCAGCAGCAGGCAGCCTTTCTGGCCCATATGGTGCCTTATAAGGAGAATAACTGCAGTAAAACAATAATAATAGACTTGTGTTATTATACACAAAAGTGAGAAACCTTTTGACGATGGAATCGACAAGTTCAAAAACTAGAAAGTAAAAAAAATGCCTTAAATAATAGGAGATACCTGGCCATTCTCTTCATGGTGTATTTTTTTGAGACATCCATAGCAAGTGGCCAGTAATCAAGCGCACGATGATTCACTTCGTCTGACAACCATTTGATATCTACTCTGTCTAGGTACATGCCAGCTGCTTTCCACATCGCAATATTATAGCAGCCAATGGCCCGTATTTTATTTAGGTCATTACCGATCATATGGTGCCGCTGCAAAAACCAATCTGCCATCAGTATTTTAACTGTACAACCTGCCGTAACCATTTTATTGACATATATTGTCTTCAATATACCCTGCAAAAAAGAGAACAGGCACACTTGTGATCAAATTGCTCAATAATAAACAGCTTGCACTGAAATATTTAAAAACAAATGGCCTGCATGAAATACCAAGTCATACACATATATTTTATATTAAATATTGGTTTCAGACCATAAACCAACTACAATGCTGACATTGGTGCGGGAATGCTTCTACAGAACCGAAGGCTAGAAACTAAAACTTACAACTCAAAAGCATGTCGTGCATAGTGTATTTCTAAGGCACGACGATACTGCAAGGAGAGGCAGGGGTAGGGCAAAGTTGATATGGGAGGATAGCAATGAAAGGAATGCTCCAAACAATTGGCTTTGGATAGGAGCTTTATGAAAATAAGCAATTCATATGCAATAATCATATATAGAAATAAGCTTGTTAAGCTGCGACAAATACCAAGGGTAATATATTAGTACTCTATACTTTTATGAACAAAAAGGTTTATGTGCCTCTTTACGGGTTCATCTCTAGCCTACCCAAACTTATTTGAGACAAAATGCCTATTTGGTGCTGCTTTTTATTTTCTTTTTGCAATGTAAAAAGAACTTTATAATTCTTTTGGATCTTATGACACATCAATTATGCATGTAAATTGAACTGTCTTGCATCATGTTTATGGGATTTGCATTAAGTTTGGCTGTACCCGAGGATTGTCCTATGGGCGGTATAGTAGAGTGGGACTGTGTAGGGATTGTCCACATCTGCACAAAATCAATTGCTAATGCTGCAGAAGGGGTTCTTTTTTGTTGTTATACCTGCTCTATGTCCATAATTGGGGATGGCTCAAACCAAACATAACAGATGGGATCGAGCTTCTTCTTTAACATTAGGCATAGCCCATCTTCATAAATGCACTCCTCTCCAATGCTCCTCAGAACTGCAAATCTTTCATTGGGTCTCATCTCCATGGTATCCCTATAGAACAAACACCAGTTTCACGTGCCAGTACTACATCTTTCAAGACCACATTATGAATTTAATGCAAAGATATGGTTAGAAAATACAAGCTCAACTAGAGACATGATTGCAATTTGAACAGAATAGTTAAAGTGAAGAGTGATGCAAATTCATTAGCCATCATTACAACTTTTTTGGCAATCGCAGACCAGAACTTCTAGGACGATGAATGAAATGAACAAAGAAAGGCACCTTAGTAAATCAAAGGTTCATAAAAGGTTAAAAGCAAAATATGATGTCAAATTGCTTAGGCTGGAATCGGAATGTTTGCAAGACACATTAATAAGGTGTCTTGCAAACAACCCTACCCCTTGGGTTGGCACTTGGGGTGCCAGAACGAGACCTGGAGCCTGGAGACGTTAGTTAAAAACTTGGGGTGGTCCAACTTGGCATAAACTTTTTTAACAACACAAATGAAATATGCCAACATAGAATTTGCCGAAAGCTCATAATGATACATTAATAAGGTGTCTGGAAAACAATTACATCGGAAATTTGCCTTGAAGAAGTTTACACATCTACAGTAGTTCAAATAAGATTACACTACAATGCTACTTCTTACCAGGCTTATGCCTTCTCATGGCCATAAATCTTATCAACTTCACTTGCTTTGAAGATATAGATACGAATGTGACCAACGATCATTCATCTTTCATGTTTCACTATAATTTACAAATGCTAATGTCTCAATTCCGCACTTAATACATCATACCCTACCCCTTACGTTTCTATTTTGGCTATGTATATAATCTTAACAGGAAAAGCAAGTTAAAATATCATAAGATGCTGACATTCACCCCTCGGCGAGTCCTTAATCGGCCTGTCTCTGAGACTGGCTCGCAGGTTTGGTGCCCACCGCTCGGACCCTGTCGACTGCCCTCCTGCCGCCCTGGTGGCGCGAGGCGCGCCCTCGGACCACCTGCGGTACAGCTTCCCGCCTCCCTAGTCCAGAGACCTGTGCCGACTTACCTGGATCCTGGACCTCCAGCTGGTGCACGCGGCTAGGGTTTCGGCGTCGGGGAGGGAAGTCGCATGCGGACTCCAGAGAGGCCGGAGGCGCCGGACGGAGGAGGGTGGGGGTTAATCGGGGTTAGTTTTTATTTCCGTGCCTAGGCCCAGTCCGTTTGAGCCCATCCGCACCGCTGCCGCTAAACCTTAGAGTGCTTTACCATAAAAAATCTGAATTCCATATCCCACGGGCCACGGCCGATGCAAAATCTCGATTTTTTTATTTTTAAATTTTTTTACGATTTTTCAAAAATATACTATCAGTCTCAAAAATTGCAAAACTATACCAAAACGTCCAACCGCCATACGGCACGGTGGTTGGAGGTGCTACAGTATTCCAACTGTCGTGGGGTACGGCGGTTGTGAACAGTACCCGCGCCAGGTACCGTAACACCTCCGACTGCCGTACCACACGGCGGTAGGGTTCAGTCTGTTTTCAAAAAATCGCAACTTTTTGTATGAGTTCGGATGGAGATAAAATTTATATGAAAATTGTAGCATTCGACGCTATCTACAACTTTGTAGTTCAAACTTTTTTCATTTGAAGTCATTTTTTGTTCCAAAGAATCGATATACTATCCAAATCTGGATACCGAAAACTGATATCTAAATAGTATATTAATTATTTAAACCTAAAGACGACTTCAAATGAAAAAAGTTTGAACTACAAGTTGTAGATCTCGTAGAATGCTACAATTTTCATATAAATTTTATCTCCATCTGAGTTCATATAAAAAAGTTACGATTTTTTGAAAATAGTGCCGCCGTGTGGTACGGCGGTTGGAGGTGTTAGAGTACTCGGCGCGTGTACTGTTCACAACCGGCGTACCCCATGGCGGTTGGAACACTGTAGCACCTCCAACCGTTGTGCCGTCCCAACCGCCATACGGAACGGCAGTTGTGGTATAGTTTTGCAATTTTTGAAACGGATCGTATATTTTTGAAAAATCGTGAAAAAAATCTAAAAATAACAAAAAAATTCATTCTCAGTGCACAGACTAGCCCAGCTCTGGTAAGTGGCCCAGAAAAAGCACATCGCGGGACGCGCATGCTACGCTCTGCCGCGGCTAGAAGCGTGCAATACACGATACTTCATAGCACTATTAAGAAAACATTTCACTTGAATTTGTACATATTACCCCAGAGTTATCATGATCCTGAATCTCCACCAAAAATCACAAATGAGCATATTTTAGCACTGAATTTTGAACAAGTGCTCAAAACATTCTCCCGCGTGAAAACAACGTAGTTAATGTAAACGTAACTTACTTGTTGGCTTATATTTGTGCCATAGAATCTTGATTTGAAACCGGTTGTAGCCTGGCAACCAGCAGCAAGTCTCCCAAGCGGTGATGCTTGGGGGGCAAAAAAAGTTAGACTTGTTAGGATGACTCGGTTTTTCATTAAAAAGAAGTAACATTCTCTAAATCTATAAAATTCCAAATAACAGCTACGCTGATGAGAGATCAATTGGTGCGATCATACATCATCTCTCTAACCAACTAGGCCAGACAACCTTTGGTCGATGCTCGGCGACCAACCAAGTTTGATCTATCCTTACTCGAGAAGGCCGAACGCCGAAGGCATTTTATCTGACAGACACATAGCCTCCCATCTGAAATTGTGGCGTGTGTTTTTCCAGAGAGAAATTTAGATTTTTACCATCAAAAGAACCGGTGTATAGCAATATACCATCAAAAGGTTGAGGTTGAGATATATAGCATCCAAAAATCCTAAGTTACAGCTATCTACCACTTTTCACGGCTCTTCACGGCTCCCGTCAGTTTTTGTCGTCGCCGCCGTGCTCTTTCGCCACCGGTGATCTCCTTCCCACTCATCGAAGGCCAGCGAGCCTCCCCCACGCCCGCTGGTGCGGCAGATAGGGATGGAAATGTGAAAATGGAATCCGAATTATCCGATATCCGTATCCGCTAAAATATAAATATGGATATCCGTATTCGAATTCAAATGTAGTAGTAAAGTGGATACATTCGAATTCACTTTTGTCGATTTTCTCTATCCGATTCCACATCCGTATTCGGCAATATCCAGCACTATTCGTATTCGACTATATAAAACTGTCAGTTATCTCTATAACTAATGGCAAATTATGTTCAATAGAATACTAGTAATGATAGTGTATAATTGAAACAAATTATATCCATAACTAATGATTATGACATTAATTTTAATATTAAAAATATTTCATCCATAAAACAATTTAAAAGTTATATTTAAATTTAATGACCAATATCATTAATTTTAATAATAAAAATACATTAATATAAAGTTCAATTTTAATTACTCTAGTTTATTTATGTATTGATGAGAATATTTTTCATGTATTTTTATTATTTGTTTGATAAATGTATATATATTAAAAATATGTATTTATTAATAGTTTTATTTATTATATGATTAATTAAAATAAATATGTATGAATGTGATATTATTAATGAGTGATCTCTGTCTAGACTTGTTATGTACTAATACTTTAGTATTTACATGATTTTGTAATTGTAAATTATCAATAAAGAAAATTGGTAAATGTTGTCTTCCAAATCGAGTAAATATCTGAATGCGTATCCGAATTCGAGACATCCGTTTTGTATTCCTATTCGAGAACATTCGAATCTGTATTCGTATTCGAGTATTCGAGTAAAAATGTGGTAAAAGATGTTATCCCAATCCGATTCCATGCGAATCCGATCCATTTCCATCCACAGCGGCAGAGGAGTCGGAAATCGAGTTCGAGGCCGAGGTGGAATCCGATCCATTTCCATCCATAGCGGCAGAGGAGTCGGAAGTCGAGTTCGAGGCCGAGCACCTCGTGGCTCTAGCCGAGTCTGAGCGGGGAACTGCAAAATCCCGCCCACCATTGCCGTCGCCCCCCAAGCTCGGGCGCCGCCGGTGGACTTTCTGTCCCGGCCACCTCTTCCCCATCCGACCTGCAAAACGGAATCACGGTGAGCCCCTACTACTACAGCCCCGTTTCCCCATCTCCTCCGGGCACTGTAGTCGGTGGAATCGGCACCGGAAGTTGCCGCGGGCAGTCTGTGCCGCCGTCGCTCGACGCCGGCGATCTCCAATCGGCGTCCGGCCACATCGAGTATGGGTGTGCGCGAGCTCATGCTGGTTGTGATGGTCATGGCCCCCTCGCTGGAAACCTCACCGCCAGTGAGGTATTGCCGGTCAACGGCGTGGACATTGGCCACGGACGAGGCTAGTTCATGGGAGTTCACGGCAAAATTAACAGGAGCCGTGAAAAATGATATGTATATGTAACTTTGGATCTTTTGATGCTATATATCTCAAGCACAATCTTTTGATGGTACATTGCTATACACCTGTTCTTTTGATGGTAAGGATCTAAATTTCCCTTTTCCAGACTAGAGGAAGTACGCGTGCCAGTGCCACAGGGACATGTATGTAATAACTTGCACCGTTCGCCTGTCACCCAATCGAAGAGCAGACTCACAATCATTTAGATAAGACCGTTGTACCTTTAGAACCTCCAAAGAATCTCAAACCATAAGCTCCATTCTTGTCTCAAACCATAAGCTGTACATCCATGATCCATGTATGAATCCACAATTCCATATACAGTTGTTCAGGACTTGTGAAGGTTTATAACGACATGATTCTATCATGACTTTATCTGCAGCAGATTGGTATACCTAGTATGTACTGTTTAGCAATTCTTGGTCCATGGCAAGACGGAATCAACTGTGCACAATTCCAACAATCCTGGCCAGTAAGAATACCTAGGAAACAGAAAGAACTGAATTAGAAACTGATATTGGGATGTTCAAGGAGACACGTGCTAAATGAGGTGCCATATAGCTTAAACATTTTAAGTGGAAGACATAAGATAGCGTACAAGACCATTTGTATCACCAGGTAAACTAAAATGTAAAGCTTATCATAGATACATAACAAGCATCTATGTAGAATCATATGTTATGATGTTTGATGTGTACTATATATGAGGCTATGAGACCTTAACCATTCCTTCTGCACCAAGGAGGCAAGGACTGTACCTCAAAACACACAAATTAGAGAAATCAGAACTTATAAAACACCACACGCTCTGATTTATAGCTCCAAGACATACCAACGAGTTTGCCCTGCAAATGTAACTGACACTATTCTTTTAGGTTGTTTTTTATTACTCTTCTTTAGCACATCTCACTCAGCATATATCATGCCTCCTTCAAGCTGGATTTTCAATGAACATAATGCAGTAGGTTGATTCAATAGAACTGTTAAATCCTAAATAAGATATTTCCTCGCTTGTCTAACCAAAAAGGTTCCAAACTTCAAATTGAACTACAGAAGCAACCAGAAAAATGTGTTGTTTATATGGCACATATGTTACCTGCTAGACCCTAGCAGACACATTCTTATCGTCTGGAAACCTATCGTCAAACACCTCCTGCAAAGAATGTCCAAGAGACAAGTAAAATTATATGCATGGTTGGAGAGGATGGCACGGCCGGCGCGGTGCGGGTGGAGGGCGCAGGCGCAGTGCACGGAGGTGAGGCTGAGGCACCCGCTGATGTTGAGTGAGTGCCGCTCCGGGCACGTGTGCAGCGCCGGGAACGAGTCGCACACGGCCTGCACCGCCGGCGGCGTCAGCGCCGTGCACTGGCTGATGTTCAGGCTCGCCAGCCCGTCCCGCTCCCGGTCCTTGCCGCCGCCGCTCTTCGCCGCGTCCCAGCCCCGGCGGCCCTGGCTCCTCACGCGGCTGTTCGCGGCCAACGAGTACATGGCACGGTCCGTGATGTTCTGGCAGTAGTACAGCCCCAGGGAACGAAGGTGAGGGCAGCCGTTCGCTAGCGCAACCACGCTCTCATCTGCATACAGAACAGATCAAGCCAAGAGTCAAGTTCCAGGGCAACATCCCCATCCCCTGAGATGAGCAAAATACTAGTCTCCAAGAAACCAACAAAGTCTTGAACAAATTCAAATCAAACAAACATTGATAAAGATAAGCATTGAAGAATCACTACCTGTTATGAGAACACAGCCACACAAGTCCAGAGCCCTGAGTTCAGGGCATCCCGACGCCAAGCTGATCACTCCCTTGTCAGTTATGCCATCGCACCAGCCCAGGTTCAACGATTGCAGCTGGCTACAGTTACAGGCGATGGCCTGCAGTGTCAAAAGAACAGAGATCAGTACAAGTTCCCGCAACAAATGCTACAGCAACTGAAGTACCTGTAGCGCTCTGTCGGAAGCTGCCCTCACACACCCGCACAGATTCAGGCATTTGAGATCCTTGCACTGGCTACTGAGGAACACTAAAGCAGCGTCACTGAAATTGGAGCACCCGCTGATGTTGAGCCTTGTGAGGTGAGGGCACCCATGCGCCAGAGCATACAAGGACCGGTCACTAAGCCTGAAGCTTCTGCTGAGATCCAGCTCCCGCAGATCATGACAGTAGTTCGCCACGGCCTCCACACCACTGTCTTCGAGCTGAGGTTTGATCTGCCGCAGAGATAGAACTTGCAGTTTCGTGAATTTGTGAGCAAATGATATCACTAAGTCATTCATGTGGTCCTGGCACCTGAAAATGACACTTTCCTTTTGTCAATAAGCAATTTTCCTTCCAAGACATCATTCAAAAACACCAGATGGTCATCTAGGAGCTGTACTGCAGACTGCAGTAGTAGCAGTAAACCAATACTCTATTTGTAGCAAAACAAGAAACTGTAGCACAAAATATGAAACAATCTAAGCACAATATATCTCTTGAAAAATTCGTAGTATATAAGTATGCTGTCAAGGTTATGGAGGCATATCATTCTATGCTGCTTTTGTTATGTCAGAACTCAGAAGAACATCTGCACACCTTAATGGCGAAAGCTATGTCAATGAGTGAATAAAAAACCATGAACCAACGAACTAAAATTAGCATTTCAATGTGCTATGTACGATCCAAAATGAATATTGGGTTGCCCATAGTGCACACAGAATTCAGCAAGCAATCAGGAATTGTTCAAACAAGTTGTCAAACTATGTACCATGTGTGATGTTTGCCAATTAGTGCCCACAGAATGAGAAAAGCAATCAGGAATTGTTCAAACAAGTTGTCAAACTATGTACCATGTGTGATGTATCAGCATTTATGGCTTCATTTTTCACGTGTGTGTATATAACATAGTCAACTTCATTCCAAACAAAACGGAACATGGAATTCTCGTGTTTGGAGTCATCATCATATGGTTGACTGTATACATGATATGGTTGAACAACAGCAACGAGTATTTGCGCCAAACAAGAAAGCAACAACAAAAACAAAGTGATTTGGTGTATAGCAAGGTACTTTGGTGTATAGCAAGGTCTCTAAAAAACCAACCCATGGCCATAGGATGGATGCAGGTTACAGAATTAGCAAAGCAATGCTGCAATGAACACTATGACCATATTCAGATTTGAAACACATGTGAAACTGAAGACAGCATAACAACTAATATACTGCTGTGTCCAAAATCCATGGTATGGGAAATTTCCATTCTTAAATTAATATTTGATTCTGAAGATAAACACATCTCTATAGACCGAAACCTGGCACATACTTCTTCAGAAAAAATCGTGCCACGTCGCCTGTGTTTCTCAACCGCTGGATCACCTGCGCTGACAAAATCGAACCGTTCTTCAGAGGCCAAACAGTTAGCGTTTCCGGACTGATCCAGACACGCCGCCTCGACGTCTCCTCCGTCGCGCGCCCCTCTCCGTCGTCGTCCTCCACCCTGCGACGTGCCGCGCATCGCCCGGGCCCTCTCCCGGTGCACGCCGCTACCCTGGCCCTCTCCCCCGGCTGGCCCACGCCCCTCTCCCCGTGCAGCGCCACCGACGCACGGCCCGGCCGTGGCTGCTGTCGTCCTCCACCGCCCGTGGTCCCCACACCCCCGGCCTCAGCTTGGAGGAGCGTGTTCTCCTTCTCTAGTGAACTTCCCGAGCGGCATAAAGGACGGCACGGCTACGCGGACCGAGGTGGCTCCGTCGTCGCTTCCCCGTGGAGGGGCACGGCCGGAGGCCAGCAACTCCGGCCTCGGGTGGCCCCGACCCCCCGGAGCGGTGGCACCAACTCCGCCACCCCGGCATGGGCAGCGGCTATGAGCTCCAGCCCACTGATGCGGCGGCTGCGGCCTTGGGTGCCCCCGGCCGCCGGAGCGAGCAGCGGTGGCCCAGCCCCTTCCCCCCGCGCAGGCGGAGCGATGGGCCCACAGGGGAGCGGCGATGCCTCCCGGCGAATTCAGACAGAGCGTGACGCAGCGTTACTGGCCCCTCCCCCCGCAACGAATCCAGCACGGGCTCCTGCCACTCCCAGTCCCCAGTGCGTGCGTGCTCTGCTTTTGCTTTCGGGCTTGCGTGCCTGCGTGATTCCACTGCGGTTTGCTCGCTGGTTCGAGCTGGTCGTTTGGGAATCCGTTGACCCTTTCCCGATTGGTGTAGTGCTTGCTGCCTCGGGACGAACCGAGAGTGGTCCGATGAGTCGGCGCCCGGTGGTAGGTTGCGTTGTCTGGCGGGATGCAGCGTGTGTGATTACGAGCAATTCGTCGGCTATGGCCCATCCGGCACAAGCTGCTTGCGTGAGGACGTGAGGTGATCAGGTGATGGTCACAAGATAGGAACAAATCCAAGGGGGAAATGGAGGAATAGCAACTAGAGACGTTGGAGAATCACCTCGGAGTAGCAATGATCAGATAACCGCAGCCATCACCATGGATTTAGTGAAGCTTGCTTGAGCGTTGTAGGTAGCAGAGAGGGGAAAAGAAGGAAGAGCAGAGATGTGTGCGCGTGTCTGTTGGCTGCTCGTTGCCTCGTTGTGCTTCAGGCAAGCAAGCACAAGTAGCGGATAGAGATTCTGCGTGCTGCCTATGTGGTAGTGCATGTGTGGGTTCAGGTGAGGAGGTGAGGAAGAGAGAGGCCAAAGAGCTGACACATGTATGTTTCGACAAGGATGTTTGCCTGTAACAGAACTTGATTAAATATATTAATCCAACTTAGTTCTTGTAGCTGCATATAAATTAGTATTTGACCTCAAATCCAATTGATTGTAGCTCGACCAAATGGCACACAAATATAACAAATGTGCATAGTACAAACACCAGATGTCACACAAATATAACAAATGTGCATAGTACAAACTTATTTTGTAACATAATTTAGCCCTTTTATATTTTTTAGTTTATAGAATTGAGAATTGCAGGACAGTCTGAAACTGGCATGGATTGTTAAGCATTGGGGTTTGCATTTAGAAATCTGTGTCCTCGGAATTCAGACATACACTAGGTACTCTTTGCTTTCCTTCTGCCATCCTGGTTCCTGCTGAGGAATTAGTAATACTGTTACTAAACAATCGTAAGTCGTGTGTCCTCCATCATGGTTGCTAATGAGAATTGTTGCCGTACTAAACTGCACAAGTGTTTATTCCTGAGGTTTCAATGCGTGGGTGTTAGTTCTAAATTTATTCAAAATTTCTAACCCCTTCTAATTATAAGACATAAATGGTAAAAAGTATGACATGGTAACACTAGCCGAAAACCTAACATGGCGCGGCAACGCCGCGCCAAAGTTTCTAGTGTCAAACTAAAAAGGCCATGACTGAAAGGAAAACTTCTTTACCATGATAGTGAAAGATTTGCAACTCCCCAACCTAAGGCATCACGCCATCCCGTGCATACACCAGAGGCCACGATGACCATCCTGTCATCTCCAACTAACGACATAATCCGCAGGAGCAGCTCCATGGGAAGGTCTTTCCAACCTGTCAAGCTGGTTTCAGTGCCAGCATTCTGAGCCTGCCTACTCTGCACACCACTAGAAACCATAAGAGTATCCAGCAAATTGTTCAGTTACCCTCCCAGTGGCTTCGTGCTATCCATAATATGGTGCTCTAAGATAATTGAGCTTATCCTTCTTTGAGACTTGAAAGGCAACCTGAACCTGCAATCATAACGAAAATAATTAAGAGACATTCACTGAACTAGTCATAGAACATTTACAAACTAAGAAGACTGTGTTTAGCTGTAATCAATAGGCTGTAATTAGCAGTAACTTCGTCTTAGATGCTTGCAAAATAACAGCTACAACTACAAGATGAGGTCATAGTGAAATTCCCAATGATAAGGTTACAGTATATCACTTATATACTAAACAAACCAAGCTAAACCAAAAGGGAATAACATTAACACGCAGATGCAGGCTTGCACGACTAGAACATGAGGATCTAAACATCGATTGCTCAAAAGACCGAGATCTTCAGGAGAGCATTTCTGAAGTTTGTAAAACTAAAAGGAGCAAACTTGTTATAAATAGTTGTCTAAATATGGCAAACTGGCAACCTTCTGGCAAGCGCACAAAGAGTGTGTTCGCAATCATCGACCGTTCAGTCTAAGATGGGTAGTCTGAAAGCCCTACTGGAAGGAAGTGCATCGAAGCTAAAATGTACTCTCTCCATCCTAAATTGTAAGTCATTCCAAAAATTTTAAAGAGTCAAAGTTTCTCAAGTTTGACCAAACTTATATAACAATATAATAATATTTATGATGTCAAATAAGTATTATTAGATTCGTTATCAATTATATTTTCATAATATACCTATTTGATGTTATAAATCTTTATAGTTTTGTCTATAATTCTTGATCAAACTGATTCTTGGAATGACTTTATAATTTGGGATGGAGGGAGTAGAAGAAACGGCAAGTGTAAGGCAGCACGGCACGTGCAAGATGCCGCACCTTCCTTTCGGCGAAGTACCGAAATTTCCGGCAAAAACATCCAAGGCGCGCTTTGCAGCGCAACGTTCAACAAACCAAAACAGGAAGCCATGGTTGTTCCGATGATTTAAGGCCTGGGGGGAGCAAATCCGCCATAGCCGTCGACAAATCCTAAATCCTTGGGGATAAATGGTGACAAATCCGGCGCAGATAGCACAGGGACCCACTGCAAGTATACGAATGAAAGGAATATCCAAGAAAACAACACCAAATCCCCCGGCGCTCGTTGCAGAACTGCAGTAGCTTTCGCGGACAGACAGCCACACAAAAGGCCACGATACTACGGGTGAAAAGGGCCATAGATTCACCCCGGAGCCCCAGAAACCCACGGCGAAACTAGCCTCAGAAGGCGATCTCAGCATCAGCAGCAGGAATCGCAAAACAAAACCAATCGATCCGATTTCTTTCCATCCAGCACAGGAAAGGAGGCGAGCTTGTGATTTCTGCTCACCTAGTAGTACAAGAAGCGAAGAAGCACTGGAGCCCTGCCTAAAAATCTCCACCCCGAATGGCGACCGCGGAAGATAGCTTCACAAGTCGCAGTTTGTGAACTGGTGACTGGGTTGGGTCGTCACGATGATCTTCAAAACCCCGAACTAGACGCGTTTTTGCCGCGGACGGCGCCTGCCGACAACGCTTGCGCTGCTGAGTGCTGACGCGACCGGCGAGGGCCCGAGACGGCGACCATCAATCAGTCAGCCCTGCTGTCCAGTTCTACAGACAACAGACTATACGGGGGCTCTCTCTCCACTCCTCCAGTCCACAAACCTTCGTCCTTAAGTCTTCGGCATGTTCCCTGTTCAATGAGCAAGACACGTCATCATTAAGCACCGAGTAATGTTTTTGTTGTTGGCAAAATTCTCATTTTGTTTTCGGCGACAATGCTGCTATTCAAACGAGAGTACCAACAGTGTTTTTTGCAATTTCATAGTAGCACATGTTCATAATAATAACTGTTCAAATAAGAGACTTTTTTTTTTTGGCAGTCGACGCTTTTCTGCACTGTCGTCAGTTCTCAAGCGAACCAAAAACGGACATCCTTTTTTGACAGCCGGCAACGGTTACGGGGTGTCACGCCCGCGTGAGATCAGCGTCTCGTGCATCCTACGGCCACCGGCTTTTCCCATTTTGTCCTTTACTCAAACGCGCAAGCCAACTCCTCTTCGCTTCCGTCCCTCTCCTCTCCTCTCCTCTACGCTGCTTCTGTTCGCCGGCCCAAATCGACTCATCGACCGAGCCCGCCGCCAGGCTCCCGTCTCCATGGGTCTCCTCTCGAACAGGTCACCTCTTAGATTCATTCCTCCTCTTGTATTTAATCCAGACTCATCCGTCGTGCTCAGTCTGATCTCTGCAGCGCGCGGTTATTTTTTTCCCCTTTTGTGAGAACTTTTCCTTGTGTTGGGATAGGATTGGGAAGGAGAGCCTCAAGGCGGGGGATCACATCTACTCCTGGAGAGCCGCCTGGGTCTACGCGCATCACGGTGAGGTGTACTATTGCTTATATGCTTGCTCCGTGGTATTTCAACTGTGATTGAATTGGATAATATTAATTTGCCTCGCGAGTTTGTGAAATGGGGACTTGACTTAAATGTCACATGCACCACTCTCATGCTATTCGATAATGTCTAATCTACTTCATGCCCTGCGTGTACATCTCATTACCGATGTCAGGATGTTTTGGGTTATCAGGGGATTTCTCTGAACTGATTGGCCCTGAAAATGTTTTTAGGGTAGAGATTTCGTTAGCTGCTTGGGGTCTTGGATTGATTCTCTGGATATCTTGAACACCAGCACCAGTTTGTGAGCATATCCACGGACCCTTTGTTTGTGCATCAAATCAGCATGGTTGTTTTTCTAGATGCTGCGCATGGTCTGCTTCCGCATTGCCGTTCTTCAAAGTTTGAAGTCCAAACTCAATAGGAGTTTTATGTTACACCAAATAAAACAGACAAGTTCCATTTGGAACTAGATAGATCTCCCTAATCTTGTGGAAATTTGAATCGGACCATGCGAAATTCTTGCCTTCAAAGTGGGGCCCTACCTTAAAGCAATGCAATTGCATGGTAAACAATGGATTGATTATAGAGCCATGGAATATATATATATATATATATATATATATATATATATATATATATGTATATATATGTATATATATATATATGTATGTATGTATGTATGTATGTATGTATGCAAGGATCATCTAGGTTAGGTTTATAGAAGTATTACCATCGTTGGATATCCTTGCCTATGATTAGAAACCAATCTATAGAAACCATATGGGCTCAAGGCTCAGGTGCAGCTAATAGACCCGGCCAATAAGGCCTAGCTGGTTATCTTTCTAACACTACCGCCTATGTTCTCTCTTTTCCCTATTCTTTTTATTTTATTTCCCAAAAGTTTCTCTTTCTTGTTACTCTCAAGTCTCAAGCTCTAACAGCTGAGAAAATTTAACCTTTAAATTTTAGGTGAGTGGAGTAGCTTCGAAAGTGCAAAGATATTTACAGCCTTTATGTTTCTCGAACTAAAAGTTTGTGACCATGTACACAAAACAGTGCTTGTGCAACTGGACATATCGGATTGGCTTGGTAGTAAATGGTTATAATGGCTCTGGAGACACTTTCATTAGTGTGAAGACGAGATCATTTAAGTCCTTCCTTCAATCTGCAGTGCACCATATGAGATACATTTGTGGACAGTTTGTAGGCAATCAAATTGCTTGTCTTTTTCCACGAATCGGCAGGAGAGATGATTATGTTGAGCAGGAATAGATGGTCTGGTTATGTTTGATATTTGATATAAAAAAGATGGACCACACAGTCCCTAGCCAAATATAAAAGACCCCACTCCACAAACCAAAGGAATAAAAACTGCCCGGGAGGAATGAAATTATGTTTAGTGTTTTGCCATATGCATAGGTGTTTTTGGGTTTAATCGATCACCTTTGACAGAGGCTACATGGAAAAAATGAAATTGTTATTACAGATTGTATATCTTTGGGTAACCTTGTAGGAAACATAGTAGTTATTTTGTTGGGAGAATTTTCTTATGTATGAATGTTCCCCTCACCTGTTATATGCCACTTCCACCCATTGTGTTACTGACACGGTGATCCAAACACTGAACCTACCTTGTGATGCATTGAGGATTTTTTCAATGCACACAATCCTATGCAATTTGAGGTGCCATTCAAAGTAAATTTGTTTAACCATACATTTCTCACAGGAATATATGTGGGTGATGATAAGGTGATCCATTTTACAAGAGGAAGTGGCCAGGAGGTTGGAACAGGAACTGTCGTTGATATTATTCTTGTGAGTTCTGCACCGAAACGAAGCAACACGCCTTGTCCGGTATGCAGCAACGAAATCAGTGACACCAGCACAGAGACAAACGGCGTCGTATCCTCTTGCCTCAGCTGCTTCCTAGCTGGTGGTGCTCTTTACCGTTTTGAGTATGCAGTCAACCCAGCGCTCTTCCTTGCCAAAGCACGAGGAGGAACATGCACCCTCGCGCTCTCTGATCCCAACGATACGGTGACTCGCCGTGCGAAGTACTTGCTGAACAATGGTTTCAGGTGCTACAATCTGTTCAAGAGCAACTGCGAGGACTTTGCGATATACTGCAAGACTGGCCTTCTTGTGGCCGAGCGTGGTGTTGTTGGGCAAAGCGGGCAGGCTATCTCCATCATCGGTGGACCTCTTGCCGCAGTGGTCTCAACCCCGTTCCGCTTGGTTACCACAAATATCTATGGAATGGCAGTGATGGCCGTCGGGGTGTACTGTGCAAGCAGGTATGCAGCTGATATTGGCAACCGCCGGGATGTGGTGAAAGTGGAAGTTGAAGATCTGACGGCCGGACTGGCCAGCGGCAGGATACAAGCTGTGGAGAACATCGCCCAGCTGATGGCTCCGGCTGCAGAAATCCCGGTCACGGCCATGGCCACGCTGGCTGCTTAAAATATAACATTGTTGTTGTGACATCCGAGAGATGTGCGTCAGTCAATATGTTTACTATTGCTTTGGTTCATTGTCTTCAGAATCCGCTTAAACTCTGTTGAACTGAGCTTTCCATTCGGCAATGTCTGTATGAATCAAGATCGTGTATGTCTTGCAAGTGTTGTGTTTCAAAGATAAAAATGTGACGTGCGTCTTGTTGGTACATTATCGAACTTGACTTCTAAAGAAAGTTGGTGTTTACAGTATATGACCTTCTTCGCCGTCAGAGATTTAGATTTGTATCATAATGACCCGCCTGACTACCTGAGGCGCTTCCATCCGATGGTAGATGAAACTTAGAGCATGTCTAAGAGTCTTTCTAAATTCCACTTTCTAAATTATCATTTGAAGAGTTATTTACATAAAAGTTATTTTGTATATTTTTTCACTTTCCAACAGCTTTTCTACATCCTATACACACTCTAGAGAGTCATTCTCGTCTTCTATTTTTGGCTAGCGAAAAATCCGAAATAGAGGATGATTATATTTAAATAACCATTTAGATAAGTTGTTGGAGAATAATTTTTCACCAAAATCTCTATTTCTATTGTTTAGGAAGGAAATAGAGTCTCTTGAAGATACTTTTATGTCAGTCCTGTTACGATTTGAGTTACTGAGCATGTTACTTTAGAAAAGGTGCACTGACTCGAGTTTCCTGGATCACGGGACATATGGGGCAGTTTCGATCACTGGACTAAAGTTTAGTCCGTTATTTAATACTTAATCCGTTTTAAATTATAGTTCGTTTGATTTTTTCAACCCTAAATTTGACCACACGTCTTATTTAAATTTTTATACAAAATATCATTTCTTTTGACGTGACTTAATTATTTAATAAATAGTCTATATGAATGACTTAAATTTGACTATGTTTACACATTTTTTTTTGAATAAGATGAATGGTCAAAGTTAAGGTCAAAAAAATCAAACAAATTATAAATTGAAACGGAGGGAGTAATAGGGTAAACGTAAACTAATTATTTTTTTTTCTAATAAGTTTGTAATCCGATTTTTTTTATTATGTTCAGAAGTGCTAGCCAGATGACAACTTGACAAGAGATATCTTTGTACCTCATCCACCATACGAGGCACACTTTCTAGTTAACGCAAACCAGGTTCAGATTTGGATGAGTGCAGGTATTGTCAATTGATCTAACAACACACTAGATGAACATATGATACTCACTAAAATATACATATCTAAATAAAGGCATACTATGTTTCTACTTTACAATAATGAACTCATATCAACAGGAGTAAATTTGCTCATGAAGTACAAAGATGGGACTCAAAACTAAACTTTGAGAGCCCTCTTAAAATAGGAGCCCAAATAGGAGATGCATTGGAGTGGATTTTTTTTTGGATCAAGTCCCTAGATTTAGAATAGGGGCCTGTTTAGGGGCTCCACTGGAGTTGCTCAGTATTGGTAAAGCAATCCAAGAAGGCTCGAAGGCAAATTTTATAGCTCCTCTTTTATTAGAACAAAAAAGGTATGATATAATTCAACAACTTGTAGTTCTTCAATTTCAGATGGGTTAAACAAGTTTCTGGTCTTGAATCCTTCTTAAATAAAAAGGATCAATGGAACAAAGTTCCAGCCTAGGATCAACTCTAGATAACCCATTTGAGGAAAGATAATCATATCTATTGAGAATAAATAAACATGTGCTGATTCTACGAATTGAATTTAATTTTTCTCTACTTATATTAGCTAGAATTGGGTGTTCATAAGAATTGATGATTTAGAAAGTACCTAGTAAGGAGACTAAAGTGGACCTGAGGGGATTGTAGGGTGGCTGAAAATAGTAGAAGTGCAGAGGAATGCGGGTAACAGGGTTATGTGCAACATGTATGGGTGAAAACATGTAATTACATCAAATATTATTTTCATTTAACATGGAAAACAATTGTTGTTCTCAGCATAAATATAACTAAATTTTTTGTCATAAATTAATATAAAAACATGTAAAAAAACTAAGCATACAGTACTATTTGTAAATTTGCAAATACTTTATTTACACTAATAATAAATCATCTCTCTCTTACTCTCTCACCTCTCCATGCACGGTTGCATATAGATATAAATCTAGATCTACACACATCTCTATTCATGGACAATCTTGTATAACACTATAAGAAGAAAAAACCTAAACAAGATAATAACTAGAGATCAGTGTTTGAAAGTGCAGCTAGGCCTCTAAGTGGGTTTTGGCACATTAATGACAGTATAATTAAGGGTATAATGATATTTATCAAGTGTGAACAGATTATATCTGTATGTGGGTGCACTACAACACAAGGAGACCCCAAATTCTAACCATTGCGGCTAGTTGACGATTGAAGGCTTATACTCGTTTCTATTTTTATTTGAAATTGAGTATCGGAAAAAACATACTATCAATGGGTAGCAAGCTTAGGCTGTACACAGTGTTGTACTGTAAATCATACTGAAGTAACATATACAAGAAAAAAGCCCGCACTGGCATACTCTATCACCTACTCTATCCAATCGGACCGGCCTCCAAACGCTAAAGCTGGCGCACCTGCAGCTGTGGTAGCGGATGGCGGAGGTGCGCCGGCGGATGGCAGAGGCAGCATGCGCTCGTGGGCTCCTATCCTCGTTTTGCGTGCACTGCTATTTCAACTAAGTAAAAAACTCACAAACTAAAAAATCAAATTAAATTCCGTTTACACCCTTAAATTCGTTTCAATAAATCTTTCAAAACGAGATCTCACATAGATATATTTAGATAAATTTTATGTATAAACATATGGGTTCCACTGTTGGTAGTTGATATAGAGTATGAGATATAGAGGATGGGGGTGCGAAAGAAATATGTATAGAGGAAAAAATCTCGTTGACCATGATGAAATATTCCTTTTAGAGGATGAATATAGAGGACGAAGAGTGCGGATAGCCTTAGGGGAATAATGTGCTATTTACATACCTACAAAAACAACAAGGTGCCACGCCAAACCAGGCCAACAAAGTAAAATTCCTACTCTTTCTGGCCTCCGCAGAAGTTCTAAGTTTTCATGCAGGAATTTCGCACTTAAACTGTACCTTTTGAAAACATGGAATAGGTACATATACTTTTTTCCCTTCTTCTCCAATGGTCACCAGCTCTATTTACTCCCTCATCAACTCGTGGACAATAAGCTCTAGGTCCATTGAAGCCCCCCCCCCCCCCCCCCCCCCCCCCCCCCCCCGGACCTTTGGTTCTTGGTAATTTCCCTTGGGCTAAGGAGCGGATTAGAGAGTTAGTGAGCATGAGATTTAGATCTAGAGCACTTGGTTCTCCCACTAGCTTGTGGTTTGAGTTTGTTACTCTTAGAGCTTGGTCTCCTAGACGGCTAGAGGTTGCCGAGGAGCTCCCAATTAGTTGTGGCCAGGAAGTTTGTATAGCTCTTGAGAAGCTAGTGGAAACTTTCAAGTTCGTTCTTTATGGTTCGCTTAAGAAGAGACGGGAGTTGGAAGAAACCCCAAGCCTTTGTAGCCTCCTCAATAATGAGGACATAGGTAAGCCTTTGTGGCTATGCTGAACCTCAGGGTAAATCATGTGTCTTGCCCTTTCTTGTTGCTACTTTGAGCTCATTCTCTTATTTGAAATCACGTTTTAGGGTTTTCATCTGATCTACTTGGATAGCTTGTTTTAGGGTTTTCATCCGATCTACTTGGTGCTATGGGAAGCTAACACACCCAAGAAGCTTGATATTTCCATTCTATTTGTGATTCAAACTATGTGTATTTTGTGTTGTTGACTTGTTGTAGTTTCAGCTAGGATATGTGGAACTTCCGTGTTCCACAGGAATTGGTAGAACCTCCTTAGTCTGCTAACTGCATCAATTGAGTTTAAGTTTCTAATAGGTCTATTCATCTCCTCTATGCCTTGCCTAATCCTTTCAATGTGAGCCTACTCCATGTAAGTAAGATGGGCAACAAATTCAGCCAAAATTATTAATAGAAAAAAATTAACAAGTTTGTTTCTTGAGACTATAATTAAGCAAAAGTCTAGACCTTTTAAAAGACATTCAAATGACATAATCTTTGACTCTTGAAGCCAGCTTCTCCAAAGTTTCAAAGTGCAAAACCTTCCCCCTTTATTTTTTACAACATTTTCTCCTCCAAGTGAACTTCCAATGGAGTGATCTGTAGAGTTGTCACGAGGAAGAAGAAAACTCTTATAGAGTAATAATTTTCAGGAACAGTTCACTAAGAGGAGCAGCTCCATAAACTATTTTTTAAAAGACGGCTCTATTAATACTCTAAAAACATCCGATTTCTAGACTAGAATTTTTGAAAATGGATACATTTCTAGGAATAGTTTTCTTACCAGAACTATCTCTTAAAGTTAATTTCCATGGTGGTTCACGAGTTATTATTTGTCCGTCCTAGTTAGAGGTGGTTTCTTATATGAACCATGTCTCAGTAATAAATTGGTGCCGATTGTAAAGAACATGTGTGGTAGTGTTTTTTTATAGACGTGAGAAGCTGGTTCAGTGCTTCTCCTGCTTAATTATTAATCTAACTATCCTATTAATCAGTAATCACAAACGCCTGTACACAGTGCACAGCTCACGCCATCTCTATGTTTTGATGGCTTGGTTAGCTTGAAATAGACTGAATTCTGAAGCACGAGTTGGCCGGAGCCATACTCTGTTCACCGTGCTCGACGTCTTCGTCTCGTCTACTGTCAGTTCATGTAGGGTACGTGCACGAGCAGAACTGGTGCTGAGCAGCAGGTGGCCGCAGGTAGGACATGTCCAAGAGAAACGTGACGAGGATCAATGCGAAGATGAGTAGCGTGGCCAGCATCTTGAAGAGGTTGAGCCACGGCGTGCGCGAGAGCAGCAGCTTCTGGCAGGGGATTGGGCGCGGGCCGAGCAGCACGCCGAGGAGCCCCTTGGGCCCGAGCCGCGCCCATATTGGCTTGGCGAGCACCATGGGCCACCAGGTGCCCGGGTGCGCGAAGAGCACGGACACGCACGCCATGGCGCACACGGCAGCGTTCAGGTTGCCGCCGGCTATGATCCCGGTCCCCGGTGGGCTGAGCGCCAGGTGCACGCCGAAGGCGAAGGTGGCGATGACGAGCAGGACGCCGACGTGGAGCAGGTTGGATGACCAGACGTGGTAGCGGCTGCGGTACCTAGGGTGCACGGTGGTGAGCCCCGCGTACATGAGCAGGCACGTCGCCACCGTGGAGCACAGGAACGCCAGCGCGTTGGACAGGACGAACGCCCAGAACGCCGGCCTCTCCGCGGCGTCAGCGGCAGCGGCCGTCCCGGGCATGGTGAAGGGCGCCGCGAACGTCACCGTGGCGATGAGCACCGAGCCGATGGCGCGGTTCTGCGTCAGGTTGGTGTACTTGCTCAGCTCCTTCTCCGAGCACCCAGCCCCAGCCCCGGCGGCGCGCTTGTCCAGGCACTCGTCCCGTCGCCGCGGGCTGCGGTGCGCGCCGCACCACACTAGGCACTGCACTATCAGGACCTCCGGGTTCATTGGGTACGTGTACCCGTGGTCCAGCTCGTTGATGGCCACGTCCAGCGGCGTCGCGCCGTCGTTGTTCATGGTGCTCAGGTTCACCTTCACGTCGCGCAGCAGCAGCATGGCGATCCTGTCGCAGCCGTGCTTCACCGCCAGGTGCAGCGGCGTGTCCCCCCGGCTGTCACGAGCGTTCATCATCCTCCGACCGAACCGCGGGTTCTTCTTGCACATGTGCTCCACCACCTTCTCCTTCTTGTGCTCGATGGCGCAGTGCAGCACGTTCCGACCTCGGTTGTCCAGCAGCTCGTCGCTGTTGGGGCACGTCTCCATGAGCAGCTCGATGATGTCCACCTTGCCCATCTTCGCCGCGGTGTGCACGGGGAAGAGACCGTCCACGTCCGGGATGTACGCCAGTGAAGAGTCCTCCTGCAGGAGAAGCTTCACTGCTCCCATCTTCCCAGCCGACGCCGCATGGTGGAGGGCTGTGTTCCCAGAGTTGTCCACCTTCTTCGCCAGCGTCGGCTCCCAGCACCACAGTGACTTGCTCATCCCTTGAAATGTTTATTCAGTTGTATATATACAACACATCATCATCAGGAACAATATCAAATCAAAAACTAGCACGAAATGGAAATGCCCAAGAAAGGTTGGCATGGCAGCTTAATTACCTTCACTGGCAAGGACCGCAGCGTGCAGGGCAGTCTGTCCATCGGGTCCGGCGTAGTACGCCGGAGATTTCACCCCGCCAGGCGGAGAGCCTGCGATCAGGACGTCGACCATGTCGGCGCGGCCTAACGCGGCGGCGAGGTACAACGGGGAGAAGCCCTTCCCGTCGACCACCGCGGCCAGCCCACCGTCCGCGGACATGAGCTTCGCCAGGACCGCCTCATGGCCGTTCCTGATGGCCTCGTGCATCGCGGTCGCGCCCTCCGAGTTCCTCGCCCGTAGCACGGACTCCTCGCCGCCGCTAGACGCGCCGGCATCCCACGCCGGCGCCGCCACCGTCGCAGCGCCGGTAAGGGCAGCATGCTCGATAAGGTAGCACACCACGTCGACGTGCCCGGCCCTGGCGGCACAGATCAGCGGCGTGTTGCGCAGGCTGTTCCTGGCCCTGACGAGCGACGCGTCCAGGTCGCACATTATGCGGGCGTGCTCCAGGTAGCCACGGCCGGCGGCGATGTGGAGCGCCGTGTTCCCCTCCGAGGTGACGCCTTTCAGGCAGCTCCGGCTGCCTGCTCGCTGCGTAGCAGTAGCTTCGAGCTCGCCTCCATTGCCGGTAGAAGCGCTTCTCAAACCGAGAGCCTGTTCTAGGAGCGCCTTGTCGCCGGTGGCGGCAGCTCTGAGCAGCACATGGTTCATGGTGTGTGGGGTGTGCCGTGGTGGTACACCAGCTGAAGGAGACATCATCACCATGGTGTGGTTTGAGCACGGCATTATTAGTTCCAGTGCTCATACAGTAATTTCAGACACTAAAGTAGGCGCTTTAGCTAGCCCTCTCCTGCACATATAAATATACAGATAAATATGGGTCATTTGCATGGTAATTTACCTCATAAGAAGGAAAGGTCAAACACAAAACCGCGTAAGTTACTCTTTCACCCAAAAAAAAAAACGCGTCAGTTACTCGGTCCCATCAATCAACATCAAAGTTTTGGCAAAGGATATTAGTATATTATAACTGCATGCAAATAGAAGCCACTAATTTTGCACAAGATGACAATCAAAAGCTCAGATAGCTGGAAACGGGATTTACAAAGTTTTAGAACGTGTGCAGTTTGATATATCCTGATGTGGCTTGGGTATGAATGCTACGGATGTATACAAAATGCTCGTGAAATTGCATGAAATTGACTTGCACAAGCATACTGTATGCTACATCAGACATCACGGACACGGCTTTCACTCAGCTCTCCTCAAGTACCCTCCAGGATGCTCTAAGAGTGTTGACGTTTCATCCTATCTGTCGAAAGGGAATATAGGCCGGGCAAGAACATATCCAATTCATCAGACTATAAAAGTGAAAAAACCAGTAGGGAGGCCAACAATTGAAAGTAATCTAGTTAGATTGCATTCAAGATGGGACGGCAGGTGTTTGGTTCCGTGGGAAATTTATTTGCCGTGTCACATTAAATTTTTCGACACTAGTTTAGTCTATTAAAAATAGATTAATTATAATACTAATTACATCGCCATGCGGGAATTAACAAGATGACTAGTATAATGCCCGTGCTAATGCTACGGTTTCATCACAGGGATATAATTGTCTATAAGCATGTATATAATCCGAAAACAA
>CM039127.1:18965791-18999720 GCA_022036555.1 Microstegium vimineum | reverse complement strand
CCAGCGAGCAAACCGCAGTGGAATCACGCAGGCACGCAAGCCCGAAAGCAAAAGCAGAGCACGCACGCACTGGGGACTGGGAGTGGCAGGAGCCCGTGCTGGATTCGTTGCGGGGGGAGGGGCCAGTAACGCTGCGTCACGCTCTGTCTGAATTCGCCGGGAGGCATCGCCGCTCCCCTGTGGGCCCATCGCTCCGCCTGCGCGGGGGGAAGGGGCTGGGCCACCGCTGCTCGCTCCGGCGGCCGGGGGCACCCAAGGCCGCAGCCGCCGCATCAGTGGGCTGGAGCTCATAGCCGCTGCCCATGCCGGGGTGGCGGAGTTGGTGCCACCGCTCCGGGGGGTCGGGGCCACCCGAGGCCGGAGTTGCTGGCCTCCGGCCGTGCCCCTCCACGGGGAAGCGACGACGGAGCCACCTCGGTCCGCGTAGCCGTGCCGTCCTTTATGCCGCTCGGGAAGTTCACTAGAGAAGGAGAACACGCTCCTCCAAGCTGAGGCCGGGGGTGTGGGGACCACGGGCGGTGGAGGACGACAGCAGCCACGGCCGGGCCGTGCGTCGGTGGCGCTGCACGGGGAGAGGGGCGTGGGCCAGCCGGGGGAGAGGGCCAGGGTAGCGGCGTGCACCGGGAGAGGGCCCGGGCGATGCGCGGCACGTCGCAGGGTGGAGGACGACGACGGAGAGGGGCGCGCGACGGAGGAGACGTCGAGGCGGCGTGTCTGGATCAGTCCGGAAACGCTAACTGTTTGGCCTCTGAAGAACGGTTCGATTTTGTCAGCGCAGGTGATCCAGCGGTTGAGAAACACAGGCGACGTGGCACGATTTTTTCTGAAGAAGTATGTGCCAGGTTTCGGTCTATAGAGATGTGTTTATCTTCAGAATCAAATATTAATTTAAGAATGGAAATTTCCCATACCATGGATTTTGGACACAGCAGTATATTAGTTGTTATGCTGTCTTCAGTTTCACATGTGTTTCAAATCTGAATATGGTCATAGTGTTCATTGCAGCATTGCTTTGCTAATTCTGTAACCTGCATCCATCCTATGGCCATGGGTTGGTTTTTTAGAGACCTTGCTATACACCAAAGTACCTTGCTATACACCAAATCACTTTGTTTTTGTTGTTGCTTTCTTGTTTGGCGCAAATACTCGTTGCTGTTGTTCAACCATATCATGTATACAGTCAACCATATGATGATGACTCCAAACACGAGAATTCCATGTTCCGTTTTGTTTGGAATGAAGTTGACTATGTTATATACACACACGTGAAAAATGAAGCCATAAATGCTGATACATCACACATGGTACATAGTTTGACAACTTGTTTGAACAATTCCTGATTGCTTTTCTCATTCTGTGGGCACTAATTGGCAAACATCACACATGGTACATAGTTTGACAACTTGTTTGAACAATTCCTGATTGCTTGCTGAATTCTGTGTGCACTATGGGCAACCCAATATTCATTTTGGATCGTACATAGCACATTGAAATGCTAATTTTAGTTCGTTGGTTCATGGTTTTTTATTCACTCATTGACATAGCTTTCGCCATTAAGGTGTGCAGATGTTCTTCTGAGTTCTGACATAACAAAAGCAGCATAGAATGATATGCCTCCATAACCTTGACAGCATACTTATATACTACGAATTTTTCAAGAGATATATTGTGCTTAGATTGTTTCATATTTTGTGCTACAGTTTCTTGTTTTGCTACAAATAGAGTATTGGTTTACTGCTACTACTGCAGTCTGCAGTACAGCTCCTAGATGACCATCTGGTGTTTTTGAATGATGTCTTGGAAGGAAAATTGCTTATTGACAAAAGGAAAGTGTCATTTTCAGGTGCCAGGACCACATGAATGACTTAGTGATATCATTTGCTCACAAATTCACGAAACTGCAAGTTCTATCTCTGCGGCAGATCAAACCTCAGCTCGAAGACAGTGGTGTGGAGGCCGTGGCGAACTACTGTCATGATCTGCGGGAGCTGGATCTCAGCAGAAGCTTCAGGCTTAGTGACCGGTCCTTGTATGCTCTGGCGCATGGGTGCCCTCACCTCACAAGGCTCAACATCAGCGGGTGCTCCAATTTCAGTGACGCTGCTTTAGTGTTCCTCAGTAGCCAGTGCAAGGATCTCAAATGCCTGAATCTGTGCGGGTGTGTGAGGGCAGCTTCCGACAGAGCGCTACAGGTACTTCAGTTGCTGTAGCATTTGTTGCGGGAACTTGTACTGATCTCTGTTCTTTTGACACTGCAGGCCATCGCCTGTAACTGTAGCCAGCTGCAATCGTTGAACCTGGGCTGGTGCGATGGCATAACTGACAAGGGAGTGATCAGCTTGGCGTCGGGATGCCCTGAACTCAGGGCTCTGGACTTGTGTGGCTGTGTTCTCATAACAGGTAGTGATTCTTCAATGCTTATCTTTATCAATGTTTGTTTGATTTGAATTTGTTCAAGACTTTGTTGGTTTCTTGGAGACTAGTATTTTGCTCATCTCAGGGGATGGGGATGTTGCCCTGGAACTTGACTCTTGGCTTGATCTGTTCTGTATGCAGATGAGAGCGTGGTTGCGCTAGCGAACGGCTGCCCTCACCTTCGTTCCCTGGGGCTGTACTACTGCCAGAACATCACGGACCGTGCCATGTACTCGTTGGCCGCGAACAGCCGCGTGAGGAGCCAGGGCCGCCGGGCTGGGACGCGGCGAAGAGCGGCGGCGGCAAGGACCGGGAGCGGGACGGGCTGGCGAGCCTGAACATCAGCCAGTGCACGGCGCTGACGCCGCCGGCGGTGCAGGCCGTGTGCGACTCGTTCCCGGCGCTGCACACGTGCCCGGAGCGGCACTCACTCAACATCAGCGGGTGCCTCAGCCTCACCTCCGTGCACTGCGCCTGCGCCCTCCACCCGCACCGCGCCGGCCGTGCCATCCTCTCCAACCATGCATATAATTTTACTTGTCTCTTGGACATTCTTTGCAGGAGGTGTTTGACGATAGGTTTCCAGACGATAAGAATGTGTCTGCTAGGGTCTAGCAGGTAACATATGTGCCATATAAACAACACATTTTTCTGGTTGCTTCTGTAGTTCAATTTGAAGTTTGGAACCTTTTTGGTTAGACAAGCGAGGAAATATCTTATTTAGGATTTAACAGTTCTATTGAATCAACCTACTGCATTATGTTCATTGAAAATCCAGCTTGAAGGAGGCATGATATATGCTGAGTGAGATGTGCTAAAGAAGAGTAATAAAAAACAACCTAAAAGAATAGTGTCAGTTACATTTGCAGGGCAAACTCGTTGGTATGTCTTGGAGCTATAAATCAGAGCGTGTGGTGTTTTATAAGTTCTGATTTCTCTAATTTGTGTGTTTTGAGGTACAGTCCTTGCCTCCTTGGTGCAGAAGGAATGGTTAAGGTCTCATAGCCTCATATATAGTACACATCAAACATCATAACATATGATTCTACATAGATGCTTGTTATGTATCTATGATAAGCTTTACATTTTAGTTTACCTGGTGATACAAATGGTCTTGTACGCTATCTTATGTCTTCCACTTAAAATGTTTAAGCTATATGGCACCTCATTTAGCACGTGTCTCCTTGAACATCCCAATATCAGTTTCTAATTCAGTTCTTTCTGTTTCCTAGGTATTCTTACTGGCCAGGATTGTTGGAATTGTGCACAGTTGATTCCGTCTTGCCATGGACCAAGAATTGCTAAACAGTACATACTAGGTATACCAATCTGCTGCAGATAAAGTCATGATAGAATCATGTCGTTATAAACCTTCACAAGTCCTGAACAACTGTATATGGAATTGTGGATTCATACATGGATCATGGATGTACAGCTTATGGTTTGAGACAAGAATGGAGCTTATGGTTTGAGATTCTTTGGAGGTTCTAAAGGTACAACGGTCTTATCTAAATGATTGTGAGTCTGCTCTTCGATTGGGTGACAGGCGAACGGTGCAAGTTATTACATACATGTCCCTGTGGCACTGGCACGCGTACTTCCTCTAGTCTGGAAAAGGGAAATTTAGATCCTTACCATCAAAAGAACAGGTGTATAGCAATGTACCATCAAAAGATTGTGCTTGAGATATATAGCATCAAAAGATCCAAAGTTACATATACATATCATTTTTCACGGCTCCTGTTAATTTTGCCGTGAACTCCCATGAACTAGCCTCGTCCGTGGCCAATGTCCACGCCGTTGACCGGCAATACCTCACTGGCGGTGAGGTTTCCAGCGAGGGGGCCATGACCATCACAACCAGCATGAGCTCGCGCACACCCATACTCGATGTGGCCGGACGCCGATTGGAGATCGCCGGCGTCGAGCGACGGCGGCACAGACTGCCCGCGGCAACTTCCGGTGCCGATTCCACCGACTACAGTGCCCGGAGGAGATGGGGAAACGGGGCTGTAGTAGTAGGGGCTCACCGTGATTCCGTTTTGCAGGTCGGATGGGGAAGAGGTGGCCGGGACAGAAAGTCCACCGGCGGCGCCCGAGCTTGGGGGGCGACGGCAATGGTGGGCGGGATTTTGCAGTTCCCCGCTCAGACTCGGCTAGAGCCACGAGGTGCTCGGCCTCGAACTCGACTTCCGACTCCTCTGCCGCTATGGATGGAAATGGATCGGATTCCACCTCGGCCTCGAACTCGATTTCCGACTCCTCTGCCGCTGTGGATGGAAATGGATCGGATTCGCATGGAATCGGATTGGGATAACATCTTTTACCACATTTTTACTCGAATACTCGAATACGAATACAGATTCGAATGTTCTCGAATAGGAATACAAAACGGATGTCTCGAATTCGGATACGCATTCAGATATTTACTCGATTTGGAAGACAACATTTACCAATTTTCTTTATTGATAATTTACAATTACAAAATCATGTAAATACTAAAGTATTAGTACATAACAAGTCTAGACAGAGATCACTCATTAATAATATCACATTCATACATATTTATTTTAATTAATCATATAATAAATAAAACTATTAATAAATACATATTTTTAATATATATACATTTATCAAACAAATAATAAAAATACATGAAAAATATTCTCATCAATACATAAATAAACTAGAGTAATTAAAATTGAACTTTATATTAATGTATTTTTATTATTAAAATTAATGATATTGGTCATTAAATTTAAATATAACTTTTAAATTGTTTTATGGATGAAATATTTTTAATATTAAAATTAATGTCATAATCATTAGTTATGGATATAATTTGTTTCAATTATACACTATCATTACTAGTATTCTATTGAACATAATTTGCCATTAGTTATAGAGATAACTGACAGTTTTATATAGTCGAATACGAATAGTGCTGGATATTGCCGAATACGGATGTGGAATCGGATAGAGAAAATCGACAAAAGTGAATTCGAATGTATCCACTTTACTACTACATTTGAATTCGAATACGGATATCCATATTTATATTTTAGCGGATACGGATATCGGATAATTCGGATTCCATTTTCACATTTCCATCCCTATCTGCCGCACCAGCGGGCGTGGGGGAGGCTCGCTGGCCTTCGATGAGTGGGAAGGAGATCACCGGTGGCGAAAGAGCACGGCGGCGACGACAAAAACTGACGGGAGCCGTGAAGAGCCGTGAAAAGTGGTAGATAGCTGTAACTTAGGATTTTTGGATGCTATATATCTCAACCTCAACCTTTTGATGGTATATTGCTATACACCGGTTCTTTTGATGGTAAAAATCTAAATTTCTCTCTGGAAAAACACACGCCACAATTTCAGATGGGAGGCTATGTGTCTGTCAGATAAAATGCCTTCGGCGTTCGGCCTTCTCGAGTAAGGATAGATCAAACTTGGTTGGTCGCCGAGCATCGACCAAAGGTTGTCTGGCCTAGTTGGTTAGAGAGATGATGTATGATCGCACCAATTGATCTCTCATCAGCGTAGCTGTTATTTGGAATTTTATAGATTTAGAGAATGTTACTTCTTTTTAATGAAAAACCGAGTCATCCTAACAAGTCTAACTTTTTTTGCCCCCCAAGCATCACCGCTTGGGAGACTTGCTGCTGGTTGCCAGGCTACAACCGGTTTCAAATCAAGATTCTATGGCACAAATATAAGCCAACAAGTAAGTTACGTTTACATTAACTACGTTGTTTTCACGCGGGAGAATGTTTTGAGCACTTGTTCAAAATTCAGTGCTAAAATATGCTCATTTGTGATTTTTGGTGGAGATTCAGGATCATGATAACTCTGGGGTAATATGTACAAATTCAAGTGAAATGTTTTCTTAATAGTGCTATGAAGTATCGTGTATTGCACGCTTCTAGCCGCGGCAGAGCGTAGCATGCGCGTCCCGCGATGTGCTTTTTCTGGGCCACTTACCAGAGCTGGGCTAGTCTGTGCACTGAGAATGAATTTTTTTGTTATTTTTAGATTTTTTTCACGATTTTTCAAAAATATACGATCCGTTTCAAAAATTGCAAAACTATACCACAACTGCCGTTCCGTATGGCGGTTGGGACGGCACAACGGTTGGAGGTGCTACAGTGTTCCAACCGCCATGGGGTACGCCGGTTGTGAACAGTACACGCGCCGAGTACTCTAACACCTCCAACCGCCGTACCACACGGCGGCACTATTTTCAAAAAATCGTAACTTTTTTATATGAACTCAGATGGAGATAAAATTTATATGAAAATTGTAGCATTCTACGAGATCTACAACTTGTAGTTCAAACTTTTTTCATTTGAAGTCGTCTTTAGGTTTAAATAATTAATATACTATTTAGATATCAGTTTTCGGTATCCAGATTTGGATAGTATATCGATTCTTTGGAACAAAAAATGACTTCAAATGAAAAAAGTTTGAACTACAAAGTTGTAGATAGCGTCGAATGCTACAATTTTCATATAAATTTTATCTCCATCCGAACTCATACAAAAAGTTGCGATTTTTTGAAAACAGACTGAACCCTACCGCCGTGTGGTACGGCAGTCGGAGGTGTTACGGTACCTGGCGCGGGTACTGTTCACAACCGCCGTACCCCACGACAGTTGGAATACTGTAGCACCTCCAACCACCGTGCCGTATGGCGGTTGGACGTTTTGGTATAGTTTTGCAATTTTTGAGACTGATAGTATATTTTTGAAAAATCGTAAAAAAATTTAAAAATAAAAAAATCGAGATTTTGCATCGGCCGTGGCCCGTGGGATATGGAATTCAGATTTTTTATGGTAAAGCACTCTAAGGTTTAGCGGCAGCGGTGCGGATGGGCTCAAACGGACTGGGCCTAGGCACGGAAATAAAAACTAACCCCGATTAACCCCCACCCTCCTCCGTCCGGCGCCTCCGGCCTCTCTGGAGTCCGCATGCGACTTCCCTCCCCGACGCCGAAACCCTAGCCGCGTGCACCAGCTGGAGGTCCAGGATCCAGGTAAGTCGGCACAGGTCTCTGGACTAGGGAGGCGGGAAGCTGTACCGCAGGTGGTCCGAGGGCGCGCCTCGCGCCACCAGGGCGGCAGGAGGGCAGTCGACAGGGTCCGAGCGGTGGGCACCAAACCTGCGAGCCAGTCTCAGAGACAGGCCGATTAAGGACTCGCCGAGGGGTGAATGTCAGCATCTTATGATATTTTAACTTGCTTTTCCTGTTAAGATTATATACATAGCCAAAATAGAAACGTAAGGGGTAGGGTATGATGTATTAAGTGCGGAATTGAGACATTAGCATTTGTAAATTATAGTGAAACATGAAAGATGAATGATCGTTGGTCACATTCGTATCTATATCTTCAAAGCAAGTGAAGTTGATAAGATTTATGGCCATGAGAAGGCATAAGCCTGGTAAGAAGTAGCATTGTAGTGTAATCTTATTTGAACTACTGTAGATGTGTAAACTTCTTCAAGGCAAATTTCCGATGTAATTGTTTTCCAGACACCTTATTAATGTATCATTATGAGCTTTCGGCAAATTCTATGTTGGCATATTTCATTTGTGTTGTTAAAAAAGTTTATGCCAAGTTGGACCACCCCAAGTTTTTAACTAACGTCTCCAGGCTCCAGGTCTCGTTCTGGCACCCCAAGTGCCAACCCAAGGGGTAGGGTTGTTTGCAAGACACCTTATTAATGTGTCTTGCAAACATTCCGATTCCAGCCTAAGCAATTTGACATCATATTTTGCTTTTAACCTTTTATGAACCTTTGATTTACTAAGGTGCCTTTCTTTGTTCATTTCATTCATCGTCCTAGAAGTTCTGGGTCTGCGATTGCCAAAAAAGTTGTAATGATGGCTAATGAATTTGCATCACTCTTCACTTTAACTATTCTGTTCAAATTGCAATCATGTCTCTAGTTGAGCTTGTATTTTCTAACCATATCTTTGCATTAAATTCATAATGTGGTCTTGAAAGATGTAGTACTGGCACGTGAAACTGGTGTTTGTTCTATAGGGATACCATGGAGATGAGACCCAATGAAAGATTTGCAGTTCTGAGGAGCATTGGAGAGGAGTGCATTTATGAAGATGGGCTATGCCTAATGTTAAAGAAGAAGCTCGATCCCATCTGTTATGTTTGGTTTGAGCCATCCCCAATTATGGACATAGAGCAGGTATAACAACAAAAAAGAACCCCTTCTGCAGCATTAGCAATTGATTTTGTGCAGATGTGGACAATCCCTACACAGTCCCACTCTACTATACCGCCCATAGGACAATCCTCGGGTACAGCCAAACTTAATGCAAATCCCATAAACATGATGCAAGACAGTTCAATTTACATGCATAATTGATGTGTCATAAGATCCAAAAGAATTATAAAGTTCTTTTTACATTGCAAAAAGAAAATAAAAAGCAGCACCAAATAGGCATTTTGTCTCAAATAAGTTTGGGTAGGCTAGAGATGAACCCGTAAAGAGGCACATAAACCTTTTTGTTCATAAAAGTATAGAGTACTAATATATTACCCTTGGTATTTGTCGCAGCTTAACAAGCTTATTTCTATATATGATTATTGCATATGAATTGCTTATTTTCATAAAGCTCCTATCCAAAGCCAATTGTTTGGAGCATTCCTTTCATTGCTATCCTCCCATATCAACTTTGCCCTACCCCTGCCTCTCCTTGCAGTATCGTCGTGCCTTAGAAATACACTATGCACGACATGCTTTTGAGTTGTAAGTTTTAGTTTCTAGCCTTCGGTTCTGTAGAAGCATTCCCGCACCAATGTCAGCATTGTAGTTGGTTTATGGTCTGAAACCAATATTTAATATAAAATATATGTGTATGACTTGGTATTTCATGCAGGCCATTTGTTTTTAAATATTTCAGTGCAAGCTGTTTATTATTGAGCAATTTGATCACAAGTGTGCCTGTTCTCTTTTTTGCAGGGTATATTGAAGACAATATATGTCAATAAAATGGTTACGGCAGGTTGTACAGTTAAAATACTGATGGCAGATTGGTTTTTGCAGCGGCACCATATGATCGGTAATGACCTAAATAAAATACGGGCCATTGGCTGCTATAATATTGCGATGTGGAAAGCAGCTGGCATGTACCTAGACAGAGTAGATATCAAATGGTTGTCAGACGAAGTGAATCATCGTGCGCTTGATTACTGGCCACTTGCTATGGATGTCTCAAAAAAATACACCATGAAGAAATGGCCAGGTATCTCCTATTATTTAAGGCATTTTTTTTACTTTCTAGTTTTTGAACTTGTCGATTCCATCGTCAAAAGGTTTCTCACTTTTGTGTATAATAACACAAGTCTATTATTATTGTTTTACTGCAGTTATTCTCCTTATAAGGCACCATATGGGCCAGAAAGGCTGCCTGCTGCTGAGATAATTTACCCCTGTATGCAAGTTGCTGCTGTTTTATGCCAGAAGGTTGGGTTTTTCCCTAATGGCTTCATTATATATTTTTAGGGACATACTTTTGTTTTATTTATCCACTTATAAGAGAAATTAGGCTTAGACTCTTTTTATTGCAAAACCAGCCAACAATTCAGAGGCAAACAAATGCACTTTGCCCAAGCAAGTCAAGCATAGAATTTTAGGTCCTGTTTGATTCAGATTGTTTTCGATTTTGAGTCCGATTATGAGAGATCCAAAAATCAAATGACTCTCATAATCCATAATCCTGAATACAGATGGATTCTGGATTCTGGGAGTCATCTGACTTTTGGATCTCACATAATCAGACCTTCAAAATCGGTTATAATCTCTTCAAGAGGCAGTTTCATCAGATTCTGAGTGTATAATGTTGACAGTGCATGAAAAAACTGAACCTTTTAGGTTTTATTCTTGCAGGCAGATATATGGCTATTCAGCATGGATCAGCGAAACATCATCATGCTAGCTGCAGATTATTGTGATGACATATTTAAGGAGAATAGACCGACTATTCTACTGCACCGTATCCGTACTCAGACCCGTGTTTTATATTTGTAAATTTTCTTGGTTGCATTTTTTTTTGGGTGGTGGTGGGTTGGGGGGGGGGGGGGGGGATGAGTTAGTTGGGTCCTTGGAGGATTGACGGGGAAAACTACAACCTTATGGAATGGTGATATGTCATGCCGTATATCCTTAACTTAACTTCACTTACAGGTGTGCTACCTAATTTACTAGAAGATCCTGACTTGCAGGATGAGAGAGATCCAGGGCGGACCGTCTTCATGTTAGATGAGGAGGTACCTTGTTTAAGCATCAAACAGCAGCAGATATTTACCCTTCTTTTGCATTTTAATTCATGAGTTTTGGAGACACGAAATTCCCTCTTTTAGCACATTGGTATCAGCTTCTATGTGTGAGCAGAGCCTATATAAATCCTAAAAATATGGAGGATAACAATATCGTATTGCTCCTTAAGGCTTTCCTAGAGTATTTCACTGTCGAAACAAACAATATTCTCTCTCTTAGTTCATGTAACAAGCTAGTATGTAAGGGTTTTTTGGAACTTTTAAGGCGATGTATCATGATACTGCCTAAGAGCTGAAACTGAAAATTCATGTACTGCATAAGAGCTTTGTCGTAAACTCTAGTGATTTTGGCTTCACTATAGTTGTTTACACTTTGTAAAGTTAAAAAGTGCCTTTTGGTGGTCTATGATATTTATATTTATTTGGGCTAATTTTTAACTTAGCTGACCACTGTTATCTACAAATTATATTATTGTTTTTGTTTATTGCAGGATGATGTAAATGAAAAAATAAGTAGCGCTTTCTGCCCTCCGAGAGTAGTATTATACAACCCATGTTTGGAGTACATAAAGTCTGTTGCCTTCCCATGGTTTGGAAAGTTGGAGGTTATTCGGAAGGAAGGGAATGGTAGTAACAAGTAATGTTCGCTCACTCAATCTATAAAAAAACTGCAGCCTTTGTATTAAAAGATATGAGGTGCGTGTCTTTGTTTTAAAAGGAAAGAGGGCCTAATACAAATGGCATGTTAGAAAAACCCATTCCAACACACTACTAAATATACAGCTGTGCCACACGTGAGGTACAGATGATCTAGAACCAGCAAAGCAAGGCATCAAAAAGATGAGTTCCATCCACTGTTTCTCTTAACTTCCTGAGAGGGGAGTCACCATTGAAAACGTTCATTGCGATGCTTCCATCCAAGAGTGACAAAGGAATTTAAAACCTTTCCTCTGCTGCTTTTGTGCTTCAACCTGTTTGTGAAAGGTCTATTTTGTAAATCAACTTAGCTAAAGAACTATATGGGAACAATTCTTGTAGTGCTGCAAATATTGGTGCTATAATTTAGCATTATATTCAATTATTTGTTTTGGTTACCTTTGTACAGGATATTTTCAAGCATGGAGGAGCTTATTGTTGATTACGAAAGTGGAGATGTTGATTCTACTGATGTTAAGTTGGCTCTCCAAAAAGGAATAAACAACATATTAGAGGTAACTGTTGCTCTCCTAGAGTTATTCTTTAAATAATATCCAAGCCATATGGTGACAGCATATGCCAGGATCACTAGCCACATAATTCGCATAGGAGCACCTTTCATTTTGTTGTAGGTACATATAATTTTTCTAAATGCATTTTGAATATTTAGATAAAAAATGCACTGGGATATTTGATCTTTTGTCAATAAGATTTAGAATCAGTGGAACTTGTACAGTCTGTTATATATGGCTGCCTTATAACGATGCTAATTATTAGAATGTTAACAGATGTTGAAACATTTTTTCGAAGTATCTTTTATGGGGACAAGAATGAGAAAATCAAAAGTGTATTTTCCCAAAAAAAAAATAATTCACATAATGTATGTTTGTTGGCCTGTAAAGTTTAGCAGTATTTTTGACCTTTTAAGTTAATCATTTCAATTCCAAATGTAAGTCCATCCATCTTTTGTCAATGTCCATCGCCTCAGGCACCTTCTTACGCCCGTACATAAATACGCCTAATCAATTAAACAAACATAGAAACAACGATTGTTAGGCAATAGGCTCATTTTACAACTTGCCACTTGCCTTATTTCCTTGGAAAGTTCAGATGGACATATATTTTTATCCGAAAGGAGTTTATGTTTGAGCATCATGTTTGCTCTTTTGATTTATTTTAAAATACTCTATCATATTCCAACATTATTTTCTAATCTCCATTTTTTTTCACAAACGGCCCTTTCTTCAAGCTTGTTGGCGAGTTCTTCCGTAGCAGCACCGAAGCTCAAGCTCTAATTACCGCCCCCAAGGTGATATCTTAATCATTGTTTACCAGAATTATGCATTTTAATGTTGGTTACATTTATGGTACTGCTGCTGAAATTCACTTCTTGCATGTCAAGTTCAGAATAATGAGGTGAATTTACTGTCTAATAATTATAACAACTGAATCGTTTTTTTACACTGCTGTGTTTGACTAATACGATACAATTTCAGCCTCGAGGTTTGTACTATTTATGCCAACACAATCTGAATCATGCTAGCCAAAACTGAAGGATCACCAAATGTATATCATGATTCTGCATTAGCCCCTAAGGTCCGACGATTTTTTAATGTGCTCTGCTATTTATGTGTCATACATGATACGTAAAAGCTGGGTCCACCTCCCACCATTATCCCTTCTCAGGGTTCTTCATAGGGTGTTGGTAGATTTTTCCTTTTTTTTGTGAGGGTTGTGTTGTAGTGGCCTCTTGATCGATCTCCAAACATTATTTACTATGCTTGTCATACTGTGAAAAAATAGAGAGGTACATAAGTTAATGGAGAAGTGAAATAGATAAATTAATTTTTCGCACTGGAGTGATCTAGCTAATTCACAACACGTTGCGGATTTCTAAGGGTTGCCTGTGATAATGTAGATGTTGGAATAGTATTCCGCTGTCTAAAGACAATGGAATGAAACCACAACAACGTGTATTGTAATTGTAATAACTCCATAACAACAAACCAATTTGGTGAACTATTAAAATTCTCAACCAGAGACTTACAATAGAGTTGATCAAGGCAGGTAAATAAATTGGTGTGTTTGGTAAGAAAATGTTGCTATCTCCCGAAGAAATTATAAGATATTATGGTGACTACATAACATTTTATTTTACCTATTCCTGGAACCAAACTTGCCCAAAAGAGTTTGAATATGTTATAATAAAAATTATTAAACATAGGCAACTTGCAGCACATTAGTGAGATAATCTTTGTTATTGTGATTTTAATCACCTTTTAAATTCAGTTTCAGGATCAAATTACTGAAGACATAAGGATAATTCAGATGCAGAACGAAAAAGAGTTTGCCAGTCTTGTAAGTTACTTGTCCTTGACTACTTCACATCTATTTGGTGCATTTATGTAAACTGTATACCAGTCATGATTTTCAATATTAAGGCTGATGCAATTCTTTTTCTATGACATTTTATCATGTTAACTACATATAGTATCATCATGCGGTTTCCTTTCTTCTTCTTTTTTTTTTTTTGCCAGTGATACTACTGCTCCACCAGTGAGGAAAAATGCTTTATTCCCGAAGGCAAAGTAAGCCTTATGCCTTCTCCAACTTGTGGGAACCTTCATTTGTAGGAGCTATTTACGCTGAGTCGTTTTGGGAGCATAAGCCCTCCCAGATGGGCGCCTAAATATGTTTTGTTAGCCTAGGGCAAGCATCTTGAACGTAACTCTTGGGTGTTAATCTCCAAACACATGAGATGTAGAATGTTCAGTATGTAAATTATTTACTGTATTATAAGATTCTGATATCGTTCCTACTGAGTCACTGCATGCGGAAGGTATACATGTTGCTGACACGAAAAACCGCCCGGGAAACATAATAGTTAACAATTGATGGCTTGGACCCGTCGTAATTTCCATGATCGACCTACCGATAGAAACGACAATGACTGTAGAGGCATGGTTGTCCGTGCGACTATATATGTGGGTGGCTGACAAGCGAGCACGGTCAATTCTCCGCGGACCCCAGATATAGCAGATGAACTCGTCGTCCATCCAATCGGCCGGAGTTCATTTGGTCAGCTGGAACGACCGAAAGATCGACGAGCACAGTGAAGAAGTCTCCACCCATGCGCATCAAACGTCGTCGGTCGACACGCCTCCGACGCCATCCATCGTCGCCAATAGATAGATCCTGCTCGCTCTTATCCGGTAGTTGTCCATCTATCGCCGTCCTCAGACGAAACCCCCGGCTGAAAGGCACGCCCAAATCGTCCATATATTCGTGCAGGAAGTGCTTCTGCCGACAAACATGTTAGAAATCAATTAGTTTGAGCACTCAAGATCACACAGGTGGGGAGGGAGGAGCTCTTCTCGTGTTTATTTATTGGATTGTAACTCATGTACAAGAACTGAAAGTGACCTATTTATAGGAGAGGAAGTCAGGATGTATACAACAACTACCAGAGTACTTCCTCCGTCCCTAAATGATTGTCGCTTTCGCTTCCCGAGAAATAATTTTGACTAAATAGTATAAAAAATATATTAATATTTATGGTACAAAATTAATATCATTAGATAGATATTTGAATTTATTTTTTAACAAATTTATTTGGAGATACAAATGTTGCACGTATTTTCTACAAATTCGGTCAAACTTGTGGTACCAAAACCAACGGCGACGCTCAATAGGGGATGGAGGGAGTACCAGACAAAGCTTTAGTTGAGTGTCTTGAGATTGCCTGGAGATCTTCTCCACTTTCTAGGTCACTTTCTCCTCCACTTTTAGGCCACTTCCGAGGCCACTTTCTAGGTCTTTGATAATTGGCCACAATCATGATCATGATTCATAACACCTCCCCCTTGGCCAATTATATGTCATATGTATGCCTCATTAAAAACTCCCCCCAAAAATCTAGTGGAAAAAAAGGTAGGAGAAAAAAGTACATCACATGCATTGCTTATGTTGCACCTGTTGCCTCATTAAAAACCTTGCATGAGAAAACCCAGTGGAAAAAAACTCATCAAGAGAAAAAGAGTACAACAGTTGATGTTAGGATCAGGCCTTCAGGACTGACTTGTGATCTTCAGGATCACAATCATGAGCTATGGCTTTCAGGGTTGGTCTCCCCCTGAACCCTGCAAATCTCTAAGCGCCTCATGTCAATTCCATGAATACACTTGTAGAAGCTGGAGGTAGGTAGAGATTTTGTGAATAGATCTGCAAGGTTCTCACGTGACCTTGCTTGTAGGATTTTAATCTCCCCGCTCGGGTAAAAGAATTTTGGAGCAATATGCTTCGTGAGATTGCTCTTCACATAGCTCATGTGCATTTGTGCAACACAAGCAGCATTATCTTCATAGATAATGGTGGGAGTGTCGATAATGCTCTTACCACATGACTTCTGGATGTGGTTAATCATTCGTCGTAGCCAAACACACTCTCGTGTGGCTTCGTAAAGGGCAATTATCTCTGAGTGGTTGGTTGACGTGGCAACCAGGGTCTGCTTCACAGACCGCCATGATATGGCTGCACCACCACAGAGAAACACAAAACCAGTCTGTGATCTGGTATTACGAGGGTCAGACATATAGCTTGGCGAAAGAGGACGCCTCCGACCCAACCAACAACAAACGACAGAGATGGACGACTAGGAGCCCATGGACCACTCCCACCCAGTTGTGAGTTTCTCGGCTAAATGTTAGGTCAAATGGATATGGCACGCGTGTTTCTTGGCCCATGTTAGGTCAAATGGATATGACAATCGACGGACCGAGCCAGGATTTTTAAATGTTTAAAAATTATTAATTTTTACAATTTTGCAGAAAATAATCGTGCCTAACAAAATTTTAAAAAAGTACTCGCGGGATAAAACCGCGGTAGGTGGCTACCGCCATTCCATATGGTGGTTTCTCAAAAAAAAAACATCGGATAAAATGACGGATTATTGTAGCAATGTTTAGCAATAAATCCTCGAGGAACCGGCGGCAACTTCTCAACATATTTTCGAGAAGTTATAACTTTTTCATATGTTTTTGGATGGAGATAAACTTTATACAAAATTTGTAGATCTCGACGAACATACAACTTTGTAGTTCAAATATTTTTCATTTGAGCACGAAGATGATTTTAATTGAAAAATATTTGAACTGCGAAGTTGTAGGTCTCGTCAAGATATACAATTTTGCATAAAACTTATCTTCATCCGAGTTCATATGAAATAGTTATGATTTTTATAAAATGTGTTAGGAGTTATCCAATTTATTGTCAAAATCGGTCGTCACAATAAACTACTGTTTCATCCACGATTTTTGTAGAACCGTCGTTTCATCCGACGGTTAAGGATTATTTTTGCAAAAAATTGTTAAGACATGATTAATTTGCAAATTTGTAAAAAAAATTTCCCGAGCCAGCTAACCGTGATTTTCCGGTTACTATTAAAATTATGAAAAATAATGGTAACCGGGACTTTCTCTTTCCCGTCAAGTGATTTTCCCCTTTTTGGGTTAAATTAATTCTTCTTGCGACTTGCCTGACCTCGGACAGCATGAAAAGAATTCGGCTCGCTGTTGATGATGAGAGAGTGTGAGAGTGGTCGGGCCTGGGAAAAAAAAATTGACGACGTCAACTGCCTCTTCAGTCATCAACTTGCCATGGCTTGCGTGGCGGCACCGTCCACCGTCACCTGAAAAGCTAAAACGCACGGGACCGTTCGATCTGCTCACCGGAGGGTTTTGCTTGGACGAAAATCCGAGCGAGGGACTCCCGGAGGGTTTACGAAACCGGTCGGTTACCGCGGTAACCGGCCAAACCGTCCACCACCGGTTCGGTTTCGGTACCGGTTTGAATTCAAATTTCAAATTTGAATTTCAAAAAATGGAAAATGCTGAAAAAATTCCTAAAAATAGTTCATGATTTATAGAGTCGAATGGTGTAAAATTTTTTCAAATTGGAGTTCGTTTGCTATTTATTTTGACGTGTGCAAGTTTGAAAAAAAAGAAAAAAATATCTTTTTTCTTTTTTTTTCAAACTTGCACACGTCAAAATAAATAGCAAACGAACTCCAATTTGAAAAAATTTTACACCATTCGACTCTATAAATCATGAACTATTTTTAGGAATTTTTTCAGCATTTTCCATTTTTTGAAATTCAAATTTGAAATTTGGTTTGGGGCGGTTTGAGCGGTTACCGATCAAACCGGACGGTAACCGGCCCTAACTGATCGATTACCGGTCGCTAATCGTTTGAACTGCGCCGTTTGAATTCAAAATCCAAACCGTTCGGTTTGAGACCGGTAACCGGCAAACCGCCGGCCACCGGTTCCCAGTTGAAAAACGGTAGGGTAAACCCTGGTGACGAGAGTAGCGGCATCCATGGTTTTTCGTTTGGCTTATCAGTTAGTATGATATAGACATACAGTGTTTTTCTTTCACAGTAAAACAGTTAAAAATAACATCATCGAATTTATTAGTTGCAGAAAATATCAGCCGACGGTGGCCACCCAGATTGCAAGCAATCTTGTAGGAGTAACAGAAAAAACAGGTCGTGTGAACCTCCAATCCAAAAGAACAGCAGCAGTATCTACTCACGCCCAACAATTGGTTCGCACACGGCTAACCACACGAATTCATAACTAGTACAAAACACGGGGAAGGGGAGATAACTCCTCCCTCAGATTGACTCCGGCATATGATTGCTGAAGAACTAAGTGACGTAGAAAGTGCAGCAAGTATATGCAAGAATCTGATGCAACACGGCCACGAAGACGTTGGCGACCAGCCAAACAAGGAGGTCCGTTCCTTCCTCCAGGTCATTTCCGGAAAGGACGACGGTTCTTTGGCATCAAACGTTGAGCTTTTCCTTCCAGCGGATATATGCTTCATTCATGCACTGGAATTTCGACCATCAGATGAGCCAGATGGAAAAGCACATTCCAGTTCTCGTAGCGACCATATCACCCTTTGTGGGGACTAGCCAATCAAAGTTTGTCCACTAGCTACATGGCCCTCTGTCACTCTCAAGCGCCGCCTTCCTTCTACTGCCGCCAAGAGCACCTCAGGGAAAAGATCGGCTGTTTATCTAAAATAACCTGACGAGATCCTGATTTTCAGACTCAACAGCAGCAGCAAACTATCCTGTGCAATATTGTTTGTGATTTGTGAATCAGGGAAACTTAAATAGAAGGCCTAAAAACATAGATGTGTGACGTTCTTCCTAATTCAATCATGGCGCCTAAAACATGATTTCTGCTAAATTTCCTTCAGGAAAGGAACCGATTCCTTCCAGCAACTCTTTATCATGTCAATAACTTTCATAGTGTACTTCTCATCCTCGGGATAGTAAGCGATTGGGTCATCAAGGAGTGGGGCTTCCAAATCCAAAACTCCTTCCAATGTAGCATGCAGACAGTATGCTGAATAAGTGATGTGGTAACCCCCTTCCTGGACAACCAATATTTGCCCATTGCTATGTCGATTAGCCAGGCTCCTCATTATTTGTCCAATTTTCCTGTAGCCTTCCATGGTCAAGCACTGTCTTCCATTGGGATCAAACTGCATATAAGTCAAAACATATTGTAATTATTGTTTGTCTAACAGTTGTCATAGTGTCTCTAAGAAAAATTGTCTCTTTCTGAAAACGTTGAAGTTAGCACCACGAACCAACAGGATTTTGATGGGCAGTAAACAAAGACGAGGAAAATGTGAAATTAGGTGTCCTCAAGCAGAGCATCTCATGAGTAAAGAAATCCATTGGCATAGCTACTAAAATCTAAAGATAATGTTTGGATTCACTAGGATATACTATATCAAAACTAAAATGTGGGTTATGTAGAAATCTTTAACATGGATTCACTCGAGAATCTTACTAACTTTTTATCAGAGTAAATAACCCTAAAAGAATCTTCTATATAATAACTCAGGCTGGCAGCCTGTTCAGCTCTCTCATTGTGATCAAATAATTGTGCACTCAGTAGTGGTATCAGTAACGCCTGGAAGAGTGATTACCCGAAGTTAATAATGAGGCCGCGTTTGGTGCAGCTCCTGGTGCTCCGGCTCCTGCTCCCAACATACTGTGCAACACTGTTTTGCACTGTAGCTGGAAAAACGGCTCCAGCTCCTCCAAAAATGAACTACAAAGAGGAGGAGCCAGAGGAGCAGCACATTTGGGGTTTCTCCCGGCTCCACCACAGTATCGCTACAGTGGAGGAGCCGGAGCTGGGAGACGCCCCTCCAAACAGGCTCGAATGCATACAGGTTGCTCCCAGTCCCAGACATTGACTCAATAAACATTCATTACAAAACATGGATCTGCCAGTCCAGGTGGTGGTCTCAGCTGAGCCAATCAAGCTTGCACTAATTTCCTTTCTTTCATAGTTGGTCTCAGGGAAAGGAAGAAAAGAGAATAAGGACATTATGAACAACTTCAACAAAATTTGCCAGAGTGCAATGTTCTCTATCATGTAAACAGAACCTAGCCAAATTTGAGCCTATCCAATATAGAATGCAGTTGTTTAAGACTTTTAGACTGCAGTTTGGGGCCATCTGAGTAGCAGCAATCTCCTGCTACTCAGGCACCAGTTGCAGAGTGCCCTGCAGCTGGCACAGCAGCACCATATCTCCCAAAACACCTGTACTAGCTCAGCGTAGAGGGGGTGAATAATTTTCTGGCACAGGCACAAGTGTGCTTTCTCTCTGTGTCCTGATTCTACAAGGATTATGTAAGTGTGTTGCACTCACCTGTCTGTTATTATATGTGCAATATATAATGCTAGGTTCTTGTTTAGCTCTTTTTCTGAACAAGTTTTTATTTTTGGTTAAAGGCTGAATCTCAACTGCAGGTTTCAATATGATGCTCAATGATGAATTGGTTCAGTGACATTCATGTATGGCAGCATAGAATTACTTAAGAATCCAGTAGAGGCTGGTTTACTCATGAATAAATTTGTTCATTGGTCATTTATGTTGTCACATTATCTCCTTAGCAGTTCCTCATTGCAAAGTAATCTATATTCTTCATAATAATTGTGTGTAATTGATCAACTGTGAACTAGTTGAAGTAAATTCTAGAATAAAATGGATGCTATCATACTTAGTCAAGGATCCTAAAAGCCTTTTAGGCCTTGGATGGCCATTTGTTTGGTGACCCTTACTGAGAGAATCATTAGAGGATAATTCCTGTAGCATTTTTTCTAGTTATATTCACCTGCTTATTGTGTCAACCATGATGTTTGCTTATGACTTTTTGAATAACATAAATCTGTCCTAATGAGATGATTAAATGTTTATCTTGTTTACTGCAATCTTATGGTGCTTCTTGTATGTATTTTACTTGTTAATCTCAGAATCAATTGTAGTTGCTAAAATGTGCCTTATCCTACAACAGGTTGCGCTTCTCACAAATCAAAATTACCAAAAGTACATCCGGGAGCAAGGTAACACCCAAAAATATGACATATTGGTTATTTGGTCCACGGATTTTGAGCATCACAATTCACAATGAAAGCACCAGTTAAATGGAATCAATTGTTCCTCTTTATACCATCCTCCCATTATTTTTCAACGGCAACCATATCCACTAGCTACTATGTAATCTTTACCAGCAAAATTGACTATTGGAGCAATGGATTGACCGCACAAATACATGGAATTCTAAGTGATTAATAGACACAACATGCAATGAAGCAAGGAAAACAAGTGTATGAACTAAACTTACCGCACTAGAATCTTGACCAATCACAAGAACCAATAGCTGAGGCTGAAACTTATCAATCGCTGGAACAACCAACTCGTTCATCGCATATTCATACCCAGCATCTCCACTTCCATTAGGCAAAGGAATATTGAGATTGAACCCAAGCCCCTTGCCTTCACCAATCTCATCAACAGAGCCACTCTGCGGATGCGATGCCCCCCAAGAACCATGCCTCATGTGAAGAGACACTGTCAACACATTGTCTGTGCGATAGAAGCCCTCTGCGGTACCATTCCCGTAGTGTACATCAATATCCACAACGGCAACCTTTGAGCGCCCGGAATTCAGAGCCAGCTTCACAGCAAGTCCGGCATTGTTCAGAAAGCAGTAACCATCTGCATGGTCGGGCTGCGCGTGGTGGCCAGGGGGCCGAACCAACGCGTAGGCCAGGTTTCCATGCCCGTCTAGTATGTGCTTCACGGCGGAGAGCGTGGTCCCGGCCGCTAGAAGCGCCGCGCCCCAGGAGCCCGGGTTCAAGAACGTGCCCTCACAGAGCTTCTTGGCTCCAGTGGCGTTCGCCTGCACGAGCTCCTCTATGTATTCTGCAAACCAACCACAAGACGATTTTAGCCAATATACCGTGAAGGTAACTGAATTTTGCTCAGCGTTTACAGATACTGTATATTTTTTTACTATGCAAACAGCACAGAAAGACTGAAAGAGACAATTTCGTGAATAAAGATTCCAGAATGCGATGGGCAGGTAGTAACAGCTACAAGGGTTGACCTGAGGAGTGGAAGGAGAGGAGCTCGGAGGAGTGGGCGGGGCGGCCCGAGTGCCAGGAGAGGAAGTGCGCGATGGGCCCGCGGCGGAGGATGGAGACCATGTTGCGGACGCGGTCGGCGTTCTCCGGGTGCTGGTCGAGCACATCCAGGAATCCCGGGTCGCGGCCCGAGTCGAACACGCCGCGGCCGGCGTCGTGGGCCAGCATGCCCTCGTGCCAGAACACCGCCAGCTTGTCTCCTAGACCCGGCGGTGGCGCCTCCGCCGGCGACGGGGAGGATTCGGACGCCATCGGCGGTCGGCACGGGGGTTTCGCTTCGCGGTGACGGCGCACTGCTGTTCAACCTTCAAGACTCAAGGCTCAACCTTCAACGCCTCAGTCTGACTCAGCGCCCAGCAAAATCGCAATTGATCCCCTTTTTCTTCCTCTCTAGAGCGGATTTAGAGAATTCCTAACAACTTTTTTTCTAAAACCATGGACTTTTTAAAATCGTAAAAAAAATTAGAAGAAATAAATAAAATCATCTAATAATTTACTTCTACATCACGAATCATATATTATTTTTAAATTATACTAATCACTTTTATATATTCTTTCTCTTATATATTTATATTGAAAAACTTTTCTGTCGATTTTGTCCTATCCCATTTTACATTTGTTCCCACTCTTTATTTAGATTGGTCGATGAACATGCACATAGGAGACTCACAGATCGACCTATGTTTTCAAGTGGAAAAAGATTGGAAGATGAGATTAAAAACTATTGAAGATAAATTTTTTTAAAATTATTCCTAAAAAGACCTACATTAATATGTTTTATTGGATTTCTTACCATTTTATTAAGAACTCTTGGACATGCTGTTAGAGACAGATTTTTTTAGAAGAATATTTTAGGGACAAGGATAACAGATAAGATGCCATTGATGTTTGCATGGGCCAGAATGAGAGCCCATGGGCTTTTATTTTAGTGGATGTTTATTCCTCTCTCATAAATGTTAGCATCTATCACATTGAATGATTGATACTAATTTAGAGTATTAAATATAGATAAATTATAAAACTAATTGTATAGATTGATATTAAATTACGAGAAGAATCTAATAAAGTTAATTAGTCCATAATTTAACAATATAGTGTTGTAAATAAACATAAACTAATGATGAAATTAAGCTTATAATAGATTTATATCGGAAATTAGTCACTAATTTTGTAATTAGTTTTATAAAATCTCTCCTCGAGAGATGTAGATGTACTCCTTTCGGCCCATTAAAAGTGACGCTTTGGAATTCATGATATATCATTTAAACGTTAGTCTTATTCAATTTTTTTTTGTAAATATTATTTGTTTTGTTATGACTTATTTTATAATTTAATAATGATTTGTTTATTTTATAATTTGTAAAAAATAAATAAAACAAATGTTCAAATACGGTGTTGAAAAATAAAAAACGTGACGTTTAATAAACAGAGGGAGTACATGTGAGTCTTTGGTACAAATGTTCTCACAGTAGTTGGTCAAAGTCAGGGCATGATATCCAAAAGTTCTCCTCCGAGAACATCTGATGGAAAGCTCTCGCGTCATTCCAATTCACTGTACCTCATTTGAAGCAAAATCCAAGACCTTGTTCACTTCCCTTCAAAATTCCAAATTTTTTATCACATCTCTGTCTCATCGAATCTTTAAACGCATGCATATAGTATTAAATATAGATAAAAAAATATAATTAATTACACAGTTCATCTGTAATTTGCGAGACGAATCTTTTGAGTCTAGTTTTTCTATGATTGGACAATAATTATCAAATACAAACGAAAGTGCTACAGTGTCAAAATTCCAAATAATTTTGGATCTAAACACCCCCAAGGTGTGGTGGGGTGACTTCAAGTCTTCAAGCTTCATGGACAGATACTGACAATCGAATGAGTGACGTAGACAGAGCCCTCAGCAATCATCCGAACGCCGCCAGTACAAATTCCCATTAAAGACGGGTTACTACTCTCTGATGAAAGCCACAACTACTCTAGTACGTACACTCCACTCCACTCTGCCAACGAAACATGGGGGGTTTCAATTCGTTCCCATTTGATTGGTGCCATGCAATGGCGACGCAGCAGTCGCCGGTTTGCCGTTTGCTGTAGCTCCAAGCGTCTGCGGACTGTGGTCTCGCGGGCGGCGTCAGGATCGCGTGCAGGCAACGTGCCGCTGCTCCCCGCCGGATTGGCATCCTCTCCGTGGCCAACGCGGACGCACGTGGACTCCACCAGTCCAGGGATCCATGGGGGGCAGGGCCGCAGGGGGGGCAACCGCAGCCTGCAGGCAGCTTCGTCGCCAAATTTTTAATTCCTGTTGCGGGGTTCGGGTCAGGTTGGGTCGCGCGCGCGCGTCCTGGGGTACACGACCGAGATGCTGCCGGCCCGGGACCTTTGCCTGGTGTAATCTGTGGCCCAACCCTGTTCATTCTGTCCGCTCTAGTTGGCTTTGAAATCTAGATGAGGTGTTCAGTCGATTGACGAGGGAGTTTCAGATGCACAACGTTTGGGTAGGTCACTCGTAGCCTCTGCACCACCCATGATAAGCTAGTAACACGTAGTACAATGCCTAGTGCTGAAAAGGAGAACTTATAATTAAGCATATAGGAACGTAAAACATAGAGAAAATTGTATTAGCCAAGAGATAAAAGCGCCTAGCAAGGAGGTGTTAGGACTGGCTTAACGATCTAGCTCGGCTCAACTCGTTCTGGTGGCTCATTATCTTAACGAGTCAGAAAGTCAGCTTGGCTCGACTTGTTTACGAACTTGAGCTGGCTTATTAAGCTCATGAGCTAATTATAAAAATAAAAATAAAAAATTATTATATATATATATATATATGAAATTTAAGAATAGTAATAATATAAAAATGTATTGCCTTAAATTAAATAAAAATAATATCTATTAATATATGACAATACTACTACACCGTACACATATGATCCATACTCTATACCATACATAATGTATTTATAATCTATTATTGATTATCCATGCATTCATTTAAAACAAAATATAGTCATATAATACCAAGTTTATAGACCTTAGGTCTACTCATCAAATAAAAATAATTGTAAAGTATAAGACGTGAAGTCATACAAAACTAATAAAAATTGATGGCTTCACATCTTAGGCTCACGAGCCATCTTTAATTAGCTCATAAGCTGGTTCATTAACTACACGTGCTAAATTATTAACTCGGCTTGTTGAAATTTATAAACAAATCAAGCTGAGCCGAGTTGGTGCGAGCTTTTGATCCTGCTCTAGTTACACTGTTCCAGCCATTACTAACATTTTTTAGTCGAACTTTTGGTTGTCGGATTTATCTCCTGTTTAGGCCAGATCGTTTTCACGAATGGTCTGTTTCTTCTTCAATTCAAAAAAAGTTGGTTCCAGACTCTATCAGGCTGCTAACAGAAACGTCGCACCATACTGATGTTACGTAGGAACCCTCTAAAATCCACCACCACGGCCCACAAATTCCTTCCGTGAGTAGGCGTAGGTAGGCACTAGGCAGACAAAACGATATCTCCAGAATCTCAAACCAGCAGCTTACGCATGGACGACAGCCGGCCTGATTAAACAAATCAATAGTTGAACCATAATAGTAGTACTAAAGTACAGTACTTTACCAAAAAGCAGAGCAGGTACCAAATCGCTCGCGCGCGCAAGAGAGACTAGAGAGGCCGAGGCGTCGCCGTCGGCGGATCAGGCCTCGCCTCCAACACGACCCCTTGCGCACGCCCCGACCCCATCGAATGCATCCTCCATCTTCCTCCCGTCGATGGGGGATGGACAAGAGAGTCCTAACCCCCTCCATTTCTTCAATTAGGTCGCCGCTGCTTTCTCTGGACCCCGGAGCGCAGCGTGTGGCCCGCTCGCACTGCGATCACGGTGGTTGCGGCGTCCTTCTCCCCTCTCCCTTGAGTCCCTTCCCTGCGGAACGCCGGGATAACGTCCTCGCGTCGCGGGGGCTGCGCGGCGACGAGATCTGGGCGGCCGCGCGCGTCGGTCGTACGCCAACCGTAGATGCGGTTCGTACAGCTTGCTTTTCCGGTTCAAGTCCTGGAACTGGGGATTTCCAGTAGAAGGTTAGCATCCGGCCATGGTGACTTGACTTGGTGAGTGACCAACGGTACGGCTCATCGTTGTTCCTTCCCTTTTTTTTTTCTTTTGTCGGAGGTGGCGCTAGCTTTCGTGGATTTTAGTTATCACTATTAAAACCCGCCTTTGTCTTCAGCAGCCAGCCCGTGACATGTGTTTGGAACTGTACATCGTGGATCACATCGTCGCGAGTACGCGTCCAAGCTTCGCAATCATATTGTCTGAGAAGCAAAAATATGGTGGTTACTGATTACTCCAACATTTTTGGCCTTGCCCATGGTTCTATTTTACTCTGAAGTTGCACGTATGGAAGGTGGTTCGGTGCTTGAATCCAACTCTCTCCGTCTACGGGAAAGAAAAATGTAATTATCGTTTTTTATAAGTCAAAAGAGTTTGAAATTTAACTAAATTTACATGTAAATAACGATACTTTTTATATAAAATAACTATCATTAGATTAGTTATAAATATATTTTATAATAAATTTATCTTAATAAATACATGTTAATATTATTTAGTATAAACTTAAGTAAATTTAATTAACAGGGATTAAATAATTGCGCTCTTCTTTGGACAAAGATATTAGCTATACTTCATCAGTTCCAAAATAGTTGTTATTCTGACATTCTTTATGTCCTAGAATAAATGCCACTTTCATTTCGTAATACATTTTTATTTTTTCCCCATACGTCTCTATCTATCTCCTCATTTCCTTAATCTCACGGTCCAGAGCTAGATAACACTTATTATAGGATGGAAGGAGTACTTACAGGCTCCAAAACAAATGTAATTCTAAATTCAAACGGTACAAAAAAAATGATTGAGTTTATAGAAATCAATATCAATATTTATGTCTCCAAATATGATTTCTTGATTAATACAAACAAGAATTTATAATTGTTTGATTTCTTGATAAACGAGAATTAGAAATTTTTAAGGATGGAGCGAATATTTTTCTAATAGATGTGCTCAAACTAATATTCATGATAACAAAAAACATATTAGAATCACCTAAAGTTTAGTGTTTTTTTATAGATGTACTCAGAACTTAACATGTGTTTTACTCCTTGACCATCAAGTACGAGTACTTTCTCCATCCCAAAATAAATTTACTTCTAGGATGTGTAGGGAAGACCAAAATTACATTAAATTACATATATACCCCTATAAAAAAATACCAACATATAATGATTGCACTTTAGAAGAAGTGAAAGTAGCAAAAATTTAGTAGCATCTAGGTGGTTCATAGGCTAAAAATGCTCTTATTATGGGTTAAAATTTGAATCCTATAAGTGCAATTATTTTGGAACAAAATGAGTATTTTGCAACGTTTGACCATCACAACTATGGTTTGTTTGGATACCAAAACTAAACTTGAGTTTCAATCTAGGCCATCTAAATAGGTGGAGTAAACATTAACCAATACCTTAGGGCTTCTCCAATGGGGAAAACAAACCGACTTATGGTCCTACATGTCATCAACCTAAGTCGATTCATCCACTGGAGCATACTAAATCATAGATGAGAGAGAGGAGAGTCGATGCAAAAGTTTGCATCGATTCATCGGTAGGCATTAACAATAAAAAAGTGTTTTTTCTGTATGCCTGGGGTCTAGTGAGGCCATGTCCTCCCTGTTGTTGTCACATCAGAGGAGCCCATATCTCTTCTCTATCGACTCACCACTAAAGGACTGTGAATTGATTCTTGGATGCACCGAACCATGGGATAGGTGGCACTCTCTCTCCTGAAGAAGTCGACTTATGGCTGGAGCTGCCCTTAGCCAACAACTAGTTCACTAGTTGACAAAAGTAGAAAAAGTTGACTAGTAGCTATTAGTTCATGTATCCAAACAATACTTGAGTAAACTTTATGAACTAAACTTGGGTAAACTAGATTTATAATAAAATATTAGAAATATTTATTTTAAAATTAATTTATTATAAAAATATGTTCAATAATTAATCTAATGATACTTATTATATATATCATAAATAGTAATAATCCTTCTATATATATATTTAGTCAAAGTTAAAAGCATTTGACTTTTTGAGAGGTGATAATGATACTTATTTTTGAATGTATGGTAAGGAGTACAAAACATCTGCTATCATAGATTTATAATTATAAAAGCATTTTAGTATTTTTAGATGCATAACTTTTGGTATGCACTTAAATACTAGATATATGTTAAAGATAATATATTTAAAATAATCAAAATATCTTACTCCCTCCGCCCCATCCCATTAAAAATGTTGTTCTTATTTTCTAAGAAATATCTTTGACTAAATTTATAAAATAATATTAATATTTATGGTACATATTAATATTATTAATAAATACTTAAATATTTTTTAATAAATTTATTTAAAGATATAAACATTGCATGCATTTTATACAAATCTAATTAAATAATCGGTACGCACACCAATAATGATATTTTTGATGGGATAGAGGGAGTATACTTTAGAACTAAGAGAATATTACTATGTCCTTAAATATACTTTGTTTTGGCCTCCTAATAAATAATTTTGAGTAAATATATATTAATATTTATGATACATAATTAGTATCATAAAAAGTTTTCTCATCTATTTTTTTAATAAATTTATTAGAGATATAAATATTGTATATATTTTTTTATAATGTCAAACTTATGGTTCGTATGCTAATGTGATAGTTATTTAGGGATTGTTGGAGTATTTATTGGGGATAAATTACTGATGAGTTGTGCCTGGCTATGCCGCGGATTGAAGCAGCGGAGGGAACCCGGGAACATGGAGAATCACTGGCACGCCTTGACAGGACGACGTCATATGCGAGTAGCAAAGTGGAACTTAACAGAGTCGCCGCCGCTGCCCTCCGTCGTCGTCGCTGTCCCCCTCCCTTCCCCTTCGGCATTTCGTCGGGGGCTGAAGGGAGTGAAAATCCATTGTTTTTAATAAGTTTCTCCAATGAATCAAGTTTTTAGGGTTAGGTTTTTCAGCGTCGCGAGCTTAATGGAGGTGGCGGTGCTGCCATGGTGGAATAAAGTCCTCTCGGTCTTCGTCCACTCGTCGTCGTCTACTCCGGTGACGATGAGTGGCCTGTGAGGTGGTGTAGGAGTCTGCAGCGACTGCTGTTTCGTCGTCACGGTGGGGCGGCGGTGTTCGTGCCGCGTCTAAGGTCAAGGATACGGTGGCGGTTGAGGGCATGGCGTCAAGATGGAGTGCGGTGGATCGATCGCGATCTACCGGCGGCACGGATCGGGTTTGAGCGAGATTGACTTCACCGCGACGACGAATGTCATCGTCAGCACCACTCTCGTCGTTTCATTCTGGATTGTGATCCTGGCGGATGGGCGCTCAAAGACTTCTTCGTTTCCGCGAGATCGAGCGTCTGTTGCAGTCCACCTCAACGCCGGTGGTTTCCTCCGGCTTCTGGTGATTAAGGTTTGGCGGCGTCGGCTGGTGTTGGCGGTCTTCGTCGGCAGCGAATACAACCGGTTTACTTTCTCGTAGAATATAGGTTGGACAATTGTCCTTCATATCCTTATTCCGTGTACTTGTATTTGACAAGTTTTTCTATTAATTAATATAGGTATACTTTATAAAAAAAATTACTGGCACGCCGTCACTGGCTCACTGCCTCACTGGTTGTGAATTTTGATCTGCAATAGTACTCCTGACACGAGGACAGGTCAATGCTTTGGTTTCAGAGGAGTGAGCCAAGCTGCCATGGCCAAGCGCCCAGAGCCCCAGTCCCCAGACCCAGCCATGACCTGATCTCGGGGGCTGGACCTCGTCCCGGAACAGCACGAGCAAGACTGCACGAGGGGCCAGCACGGGAGCTTCACGTGCCGGCCTGCGTGCCTTCGCCTCTTTCTGAATTTCTCCTTATCCGATCGTTGCCCGGTTTGAACCTTTGCCGACATGACGTTATCTTTGCTGTGGCCTCGTCGTCTACCTGGGGTAGCATCATGCGTGCTCTATTGCTATTTGCTCTGGAGTTTTTTTTTTGGAAACTTATTTGCTCTGGAGTTGGAAGTTAGAACCCACATGCGACATGTCAGTGATAAAGAAAAAGAGAGGCGGACCTGTTTTTGCCGGATCTAACCTTGCTGATGCTGAAGCAGTCGATGTTATTTTGAGCAGCTCCGTACTATCCTGTTAATCATGATGCACGGACGGCGCAGCCAGTACCCTTAGTTTTGCTCCATCCATCAATAAATAACTGTCTTTTTACCATAAATTTAATTAAATTTATATAAAAAATACATATAATATTTGTATATCCAAATAAATTTATTATATAAATAGATTCAATAATCTATCTAATGATACTAATTATGTATCATAATAATAATTATTATTTTATATAAAATTAGTTTAAACTATTTCTCGAGAACCGCAAACCACATTTATTTATGGTCCGGGAGATGATTTAACATGTTGTTTTTGCTTCTCGACAAATAACTTTAACTAGTTTTATATAAAAAAATCAATATTTATAGTACACAATTATTATTATTAGATAAATTATTGAATATATTTTCATAATAAATTTATTTAGAGATACAAATATTTGTATTTTTTTTAATAAATCTAATCAAGCTTATAACACAAAACTAAAAAACAATAAATATTCAAGGAGAGAGGGAGTATTAGTCAGATCGTCCCATGCTCTATGAATTATTACCGGTCTCGTCCCAAAAGTGTTGCACTTGTAGATGCAGTTCAAGTCAACTTATTTTAAATCTAAAAAATTCTTAAAAATTATCAACAATTATAATTCTAATAACAAAAGTATTTTTTAATTAATAGAGTAATTGTTGGTTAAAATATTGACATAATAATGAAACAAAATGAGTTTTGCATTCTTGATAGAGGGAGTAATAAAATGTTAATACCGAACAGTAAACTGCTAAAAAGTAAGTGAAGCGAAATGAACCATACCATATATTATTTATTGTCAGAATGAAATATCATGCAAGTTGAGATATCATGCAACAGCATGTGAGCAATAATTTGACCACTTGTATAGTTTTTTTTTCGCAGACATACATTGTATAGTTGGTCACTCCAAACGGCATGTAAGCCAACATGTGATGCATTGTGTTTTCCTTTTTCTAAAAGAAACTTTTTTTTTATTATGAGAGGACGTGTCATGGTTCTGGCTTGGTTCACACATCAAATCGGTTTAGGTTGCGGCATATTGTAGTAGAAAACCAACTCGATTCATGTCAGTTTGTATAATAATATTTAGACTTTGTTTGGACGTGTATGTATCTTTTTCAAATCATATGATTTGGAGTGTATTTAAACTAAATTTCACTTAAATTCTGTAATACATATGGTTTGAGTAAGATGTATGTGAATCCAAACAAGCCCTTATAATACTAATCCTCCATGAATGATGTTGCATAATGGATTTGTCAATGGTGTAAAAAAAACTAGAGACGGACATGCGTTTGCACAAAAGTTATGGCAACAGGGATGTACTTTGTACTAGGATCACACACACACACACTGTGTATCCTGGTGAGCGAAACTTTTTTCCGAAGGGAAGAAGGGAAGAGAGATTTATATTAAATCTTGGCAAATTGTATTCCTAAATTATACAAGAAAAAAAAATCTGAAGTAAAAAATCATGGTCTTCTTTCTTGATGGCTTCCCTCGAATGTTAAAGTCAAAGTGCTATCTTTCTATCGAATCCGACCACCAACCCCAAAACATTGAACATACAACAAGATCCAACGCCTTAGAATCAGTGCAAAAAACATCTAAATCGTTGAAAGAATATCGACAGTTGGTACGACATAAAATGCTATTTCATCTCCTTGATACCTTGAATTCCTCTCCGCGACCACTGACGATAAGATCATGATGTGAAGTCGCTTTAATCGTAGGGGCTCTTAGAAGCACCCCTCCCTTGCGGATGCCATAAATTGGTCTTTTGCTGATAAATTTGACGCTTGCAACGGTGATTTTATCGTGCCAATCACCAAAGTCATAGCAGAAAACACAATCTCGACAAGAAATCATTAGATTTCGCTAAAAACTTATTGGGAGTAAATCCTAAGAAACTACATTGAAAACTGTATGAAAAAAGATGAGTCCCTTCCTCTTCTTATCCCTGGCAAATACACCCAAGAGGAGGAAAAAGGGGGACCTAGGTGCGGTGATGGCAGTGGCAGAACAAGGAGGCAACAATTTTTGTGTTGCGATTTCAGGACTAAGAGAGTAGGAGCCTTTCAAACAACAAATAATGAAAGTACATGGAAACCAAACTTGTGGAATGGAGTGAGCATGAGCTAATCTTTAGTTTTAATTATTGAAACTTTGAATATTCAAAACCATGGAAGTACTTCCGGAAAAAAATGGTAATTCGATTCAACATTGTAGGCCAGGTGCATTTTTCTTGCACTAATAGCACATGTCACGGGATAGAAATTGGTGGATGCCCATTAAGAGCTAATGCCGTGTTTGTTTATAGTTTTTGGGAGTTTTTTATGTTGGTTTGCGGTCTTTTAAAGCTAAAAAGCTCCCAAAAACTAAAAGTCTAAAAAGACATGTTGAGAAGCTTCTGGTGTTTGCATTCTGGAATTTTTTTGACTTTTAAAAGGTTACAAAGCCAACATGGTCTAAAGTCTATTTGCATCTCATGGTCTAAGTTTACTCGGCTAAAGTTAAGGATTTATTTTTGTCTTCTAAGCTAATAACCTTTTCGTGAGGTTGGTTAATAAACTCAAAACAACAGTTTAAACTATACATTAAGCTAAAATAATCTAAAATTTTAGAGGCTAAATTTTAGACAATGGAATCTAAGGGCCAGTTTGGTTTCAAAATCTCCCGTCCCTAGTTTCGTCTATTTAAAATATACTAATTAAAAAAGTAATTTGTCAGTCGAAGGTAACTTCGCGAGACGAATTTTTTAAGCATATTTAGTTCATGTTTTGATAATGTTGTGCTACAGTAAACATTTGTTAATTATAGATTAACTTAGCTTAATAGAATCATCTTGTTAAGTCTCGCAGGGGTATGTAATTAGTTTTATAAGTAGTTTATTTTTAATACACTAAACTAGTGTCGAAAGATTCGATGTGACACAGCAAAATATTTATCGCTCCATCCAAACAGACCCTAAACAGAGCCAGCCTAGAAAGGATCAGTGGAAGCCACGCTCCCAAAAGATGGCCCAAAAGTCTGCAACCATCTCCCTGCCTCTGCTGATGTGCCTTTAACCCCACCGCACCGCCACCGCTTGCTGTTGCGGCCGCGCCGTATAAAACCCGCCGAGCAAAACTCCGTCGGCCACACCGTTAGCCTACGCCGCACTGCGCAAACCAACAACCAAATCAAATCCGGAGCCAGTAGGGAGTGGTAGGCGGAGCCGCGAGGAGCCCGCGGCTCGCGAGAGAGCAGAGGCGGCGAGCCGGCGGCATCCACCGAGCAGGAGATCTCGCCGCGACGTCGTCCAGTCGCCGCTGGCGTCCCTGGTTCCAGCCAGAATCGGAGGAGAAGCTTCGTCGCCGCTGCCGTGATCCTCACCGCTCGCCAATGCAGGTGGACACCGCCGCGGTAAGCCCCCTTGCCTCTGTCGGCGCCCGGTTCCGGTAGGTGGGAGCAGGCAGCGTGCTGTGCGCAGAGCTGCCGCGAAATCAGTAGCACTACTGTTTTGGATAACCGATGCATTAGATTCTCGCCGAGTAGTTCATCGATTCCCGTGGTTCAATAACTTTCCTGCGTAACATCACCCCTCCTTTCTAAGAAAAGGCAATTGTTGTGGGTTTGATTGGACGCCACGTGATAGCGCGTGCGCTTTCATCAAAGCAGCTTGCAGCTTGGCTTATTAGGTGTCTGGGGTGCTTTCTTTTGCAGAGCTCGCTTAGAATGTCGCGGTGTTTGAATCTCACGGGCAGGAGAAATGT
>CM039127.1:18735343-18965691 GCA_022036555.1 Microstegium vimineum | reverse complement strand
CCTGCACACTATGTAGGACTCAGGCGGAGACAAGTATGCACCTTTTCAGGGATTGTAGATTCACGAAGCGATTATGGAGAGAAATCGCTACCTGGACACAAAACTATGACTTAGAGCCGGGTGCATGGCCGCCAAGCGAGATACTTGCGAAGTGGTGGATGACAATGTAACTTACACCAAGTTTGAGTAGGAAAGGCCTATGCTCCCTCATCATACTAGTATGCTGGAAAATATGGAAGGAAAGAAATGCGAGAGTTTTTGAGCGCTCAGAGTCTACCAATTTTGCGGTGCTTCAGAAAATTAAAGATGAAGTGAGGTTGTGGATCATGGCAGGAGCGAAGAACCTTTCTACATTAATCATGATGCCGCCGCCGCTTGTCTAATTTTGGCTTTTGGGAGGTGCCTCTTCCGTTTTTTACCTGTATAGTTTGAGTTTTTTTTCTTGTTACTGTTGTACAGTGCCTTTGGCAGAGGTTGTTTTTGCCTGTCTGGGCATTTCCTCCTTTTTAATATAGCAGGCAGCTCTCCTGCCGGTTCGTTTCAAAAAAAGAAGAAGTTATTTCTCAAAAAATAAAAACGAAACAGAATAAAACAATTCGAGAAAGTCGTTCTGTAAACGAAAGGCAAAAATGCAACCTCATCGACCTGACATAGTTGTCTTTTGAGCTCATCCTCTTTGATGTTCAATATATAAAATTACAATGCTTAACAAGATTTAAAACTTTGTAGTTAAATTAATCGCAAAAAAAAAACTTTGTAGTTAAATTTGTTTATTTTAATTTATTTAGTAACCTAAGTATTTAATACAAGGCTTTGATATTTATAAAAAATAATAAGATAGAATCTTAAATATGTGAGTTGATAGAAAGGGATTGTATGGTGGATTTGAGTCTAAGAAGCATCTATATTTAAATTTTTTAATGTTCGTATTTAAAAATCCATTTCGTAGTAACGAAGCATATGGATGAACTTGTAACCAAATTAACTCTTCAGCAATCATTTTTCCGTCCTGCCATTCTCCCATTCAATCCGTTGCTAACAGTACTTTGAGGAAAGAAGGGAGCGTTTCGAAATTGCTTCAGAGTTCAGAGTCAGACCGCTTCCGGTCACCATGAAAAGACACCCAAACAAATTCTGCTTTGATTTGATCATCTGCACGTCGCAATAAACTTTTCCTTTTTATTTTATAATATATATAATATAAGGACAGCAAACGTGATAATCTGCTGCGGCCTTTGCAGCGTGCATGCGTTATGCACGAGTAACCGCAGCTTTTGGTGCATGCCAGCTGGGTGCTCATCATTAAAACAAGACTTCTGCTACGTTACTCCGGAATGAATGTGGATCGTCCATTTATTCCGATCCAATGGTCACGATTATTTGAGGTAATAGTATTTATTGAATTTTTATTTTATAAAAATAGGGTGGCTGCGGCGTTGCCGTGGTCCGGCGGTGCCGTGTGCAGCGGCGTCCAGGCGGCAGCGCGTACGGAGCGTCGAGTGGCGGCGTCAAGGCGACGTACGACGCGTCCAGCAGCGGGGGCGTTCGGCGGTGCCGTGTGCAGCGGCGTCCAGGCGGCAGCGCGTACGGAGCGTCGAGTGGCGGCGTCAAGGCGACATACGACGCATCCAGCAGCGGAGGCTCCCCGGGGGCGTCCGGCGGCGGAGCCTCCGGATGGCTCCGGCGGCTTCGTCGTGGTTCGGCGGTGCCGTGTGCAGCGGCGTCCAGACGGCAGCGCGTACGGAGCGTCGAGTGGTGGCGTCAAGGCGACGTACGACGCGTCCAGCAGCGGGGGCGTCCGGCGGCGGATCCTCCAGATGGCTGCAGCGGGGGCCAATGCTCAGCGTACGGACGTCCCCGGATGGCTCCGGATTTTTTTGTTTTTATTTATTAATTTATTTAGTAAATTATTAAGTTTAGAAAAATCAACGGTCCAGATTTGATTTAAGATATTACCTCCTGGTAACCAGAGTAACTGAGCATGGTTAAAACAATACGCTTCTCGCTTTCAAAATTTAACTAAATTTATAAAAAAAATACCATAGTTTTTATCTCAAATATTTTTATTATAAAAATATATATTAATTTAATAATATGTATCATGCTTCATACATATAAGTATTATATATAATTTTTGAAAAGCGAAATATGTTTTTTTTACCGTGACGAGTACGCAGTATGCACATACTGGTAGACTGTCCTTTTCTCCTTAGAATTATTGGCCAGACTGCTGGCTGTGTACTCTCCTCACAGTTCCCCTCCATGGTCCAACCCGAGCCAGCCTTTCATGCTGCTACTCATTTTTTTATAAAATTTATCTGGCCGGACAAAGCTAAAAGATAATCCGTTTGGATGATAGCTCGTGTTAGAAAATACTAACTAGAGAGAAAGAAAACACAACAGTAATATATCTTATAATATTATATACATAATTATTTCATAGGAATATCTTATTTTATTTTTATTAGCTAATAATATTTTGAGATATGTATATTTTACTCCAGTGTATGTATTTAATTATAGAAAAAAGAGATAACGACTAGAGATGAAAATATAAGAAGGAAAAGGCCAAAGTTAATCTTAACTCACAATCTGAAAAGTTTTTGCATGTATTTTCAGGGGGTGTGGCTTCAATTTTGACTTCTGTTGCAGCAAACTGATGACCATAAGCATGGTTAATTTTTGACGTGCCAATTTCTGGAAATTATAGCAACGCATTTCTTTGCTTCTCATGGATGTCCTTTTTAGTTTTCGTATTAGCCAATAATGTTTAATGTTTTTTTTGTTTTTCCTTTTTAGAAAGACGATAAAAACTTTGCAGTATATTTCATTGGACGATAGAAAATAAAAAGAAAATATACAACAACTTTACAAACAAACAGTCATGCCCAAAACAGCTAAACAACACCAAACACCAAACACCAAACAAGTTAGGGCGGGCGTGGGCTGTCCAAAAACATACTACGTCAAAATCGAGCTTCCGCAGCGTTACCTAAAAGCTCTTCGTGGCGGACACCAATTTTACCCGCTGTAGTAAATCAAATGATTTACCGCAGCGGACATTTTTTATTTATCGTGGCGGACAGTTTTGCCCGCTGCGGTAAATCGATTTACCGCAGCGGGCATCTTAAAAAGTCCGCCACGGTAAATATCGGTAAATATCTTATTTACCATGACAGACGTTTTAAGAGGCCCGCTGCGGTAAATCGATTTACCGCAGCGGGCAACCTTAAAGGTCCGTCACGGTTAATGCCACGGCCCAACAGGCCCAGTCGAAGCCCGTGTACCGTCTTTAATATAAAAGCAAACAATTAGGGTTTCATTTCTGATCCACTCATTCACTCCTCTCCATTCCACTCGGCCACCGCTCTCCTCTCTCCTCACCCAACTCTGAGCCGCACAAGACTCTCTCCTCACCCAACTCCATGGCAGCTCCCCACCTCCCCACCTCTCTCCACCTCCCCACCTCTGCACAGGAGTCCCTCGGCAGCCGCACAGGGTTCCGGCACGGGGCTTGCGGGCGGCGGCGCGGGCCACGACGCGGAGTGGCAGCGCGCGGGTCCCCGGCGCGGGGCTCGCGGGCGGCGGCGCCGCGTGGGTCCCCGGCGCGGGCCTCGCGAACGGCCACGGCGCGCAGCTCGCAGGCGGCGGCGGGGCGCGGGTCCCCGGCGCAGACCACGGCTCGCAGAGGCGCGGCGGCGCTGCAAGGACTGGATCCGGCAACGGCGGCGGCGCTGGGCTCAGTGAGCCTGTCGATGGGCTCAACGGGCTTCTAGGGTTTTTTCTTTTTTTTTTTAATTTTTTGGAAGGATTAACCGCAACGGGCATTGTAGGGTGCGCGCTGCGGTAAATAGCATTAACCGTAGCGGGCTTCTTATGTTGCCCGCTGCGGTTAATCGTTTTTTTCGCAGCGGGCACTTGCGACCGCCACGGTAACGCCACATTTACCGTGGCCTTGTCATCGCAGCGGACGCGATTGCCCGCTGCGAAAAACGGATTTTGACCGACACGCAAAATCCGTTTTGACGTAGTGACAACCAAATAAGTAGTTGTTTTGTTTTCTCTTGAATTATATTTTTTGGTCAGATTTGTTTGGGTATGAAGCATTCCCATGCACTAGGATGTGGCAATTTGCACTAAGCTCTCATCCAAACAAGCTCAAGATAGTTAGGCCATATCACTACTACATAAAAGATTTTGCGAGGCATGCATAATAGTATGCCCCTCCGTTAATCTTGCCAGACCTTGCTGCTAGCGGCCATCTACGTTAACGGAGGTGGCTAGCATAAGGCAACAACCTCCGTTAATAGGCTAATGGAGACATGCGCTTTATGATTACCGCCGTCTCCGTTAACTTATTAACCGAGGTCCAAGGCGGCCCTAGGTCGTTCACCTCCATCACAGACTCATTAAGTCGTCCTCCTACGTTAACATACTATTAACAGAGGCGGTTGACCTTAGGATGTTCGTCTTTGTTAATTCTCTATAGTAGCATGGCCAACACACTAGGCTAGATTATTGCTGTGGCTTCTAGGTCAGAACCAATTGTCCATGTCAAAACGACACTCTTACTTGCAGAGTATCACAAATACATGTAGAAGTAGTAGCATTGGCATCATCTAACAAAAAGCCAAGGCAATAGCTTAGGACAAGATTAATGTAGGCATACATGATTGTTGTCCTCGAGGAAAATGTTGATATGGTTGTAAGAAATATACATGGATTCAAAGCAAAGTTAACATATTCATAGATCCTACTCGCACCTCCATCACCATCTTTTCTTTGTGCACGTCCCATAAAAGCATGTGAAGAGGCCTTACTTCGTGTCTCCAATGCATTCCTAGATCATAGCCTCTATCTTATTTCAATGTTCAAACTAAGCATCCACCTTATCTATAGGCTTTCTCTATGAAACCACAATCAATGGATATTTTGTGCAGACATGGAGACTAGATCACCCAACCATGATGTCGCTTTGAGCTCAATTGTAACGCTTTGTTAGTTTCTACCGCAAACCAAGAGTTTGAAGGGGATTGGAGATGATTGAGAAAGATTTTGACTTGTAGGGGATAAAATCCTCTTCAATCTCCTTCAACCCTTACTTTGCATTGCAAACGAACAAGGTCTAAGCGTGTGTTGTGGCCGGAGAGACTCCACCATAATTGTAAAGCAGCCTGAGACCATAGTGGGATGATAAAAGGTTGCAATGGGATGATGGTGAGGATGAAAGAAAGAAAATATGTCTTGTTTGTGTTTGAAATCATGCAGTTTAAACTTGGCCTAAACTCAATTCTATATACTTCCTTCGTCCCATAGTAAGTGATTTTTAACATTCAAAACATATCCTAAAATAAATACACATCTAGTTATGGGACCACCTAACTCTAGTAGCCTTTTCTATTCTCAAAGTGCAATTGTTAGAATTCAAAACCTCTAGTTACACGCAATAACTCTAAAAACGTACAAGTGATTGTTATACTCTCATAACCCTATTTGGCCTTTTATGACCCACAGACTTCTGCCCTATACAAAAAATCTAGTGTAATAGAACCGTGTAGTCTAATCCTTTTGAGCACTCCTAATTACTCTTTATAAGCAAGTAGGTTTGAGTCCCATACAAGGCCTTCATACACATACAATTAGGATCGAGTATTTATAGGAGGATTCTATACTCAAGTCATAATAGAATTAGAAGCCCTAATGCACCTCTCTCAAGTCCAAAGTCCAAGTAGAATTTGAGTCACTAATAACTCATTGTACAACAATATAATAACAACGGATAGAGATATAGGGCATGCTCAACTGTATTATAAGCAACCGTGTTCGTCCAAATAATTATTTAGCCCATTTACATTCCGTTTCTACACTACAATACACTATACGGTGGTATAACATTTTCATTTAATTATATTGTTTGTCCGTTCAAATGACCATTTATCTTGAATAATAGCTAAATCATAAGTGACGAACTGTTTGCTATTTACGATAATACTGCCTACTGTTGCTGCTACAGTACCTGCTAAGTGCCAATTAAGGGGAATTTGCAGTCGCAGCTGCAGCTGCATTAGCTATAACGATTAGATCCATATATATGTTTTTGCTCATATACTAGTATCATCGAATTTTTTAGCCTTGTTTAGTTTCCTTTAAAATTTCAAAATTTACAAGATTCTTCGTTGCACCGAATCTTTAGACAACATTAAATATATATATAAAATAATTGATTATATAATTTGTCTGTAATGTGTGAGACAAATCTCTGTTTAGTTACTCTATGATTAGACAGTGGCGTAGCTAGGATTTTAATCTAGGGTGGTCCAATTCAATATTTTTTTATTAATAATATAGTTTCGTTAACAGTCAACAAACATCTTTGATTTTTTTTTGCTACAACACAGAGAAGCTGGAACCAATAAAACAAAAAAAAAATACTAATTTCGATGAATTCTGATTTATTTTAAGAGAAAAATAGCTTTTTATTCCAGTGTACGAAGGAGTTGTCATCGAAGTTGAAGAAGATCTATCAATATAAGATCTAAATATATCATGCAAAAAATATAATTTAATGAAATATAAGACAAATATATTTTAAAAGTCTTATAAGTATCTTTAACATAAAAATAATATTTAAAATTTAAATATTTATGTACTTTGCTCAAAATTCTAGGGTGCACGGACCACCTTCTAGCTATGCCTCTATGATTAGACAATAATTAACAAATATAAATGAAACTATTGTTATGTTGTTTTTCTAAATCTTTTTTGATGTACGTAAGATCTTAGTAATTTATAGAGGTAGTACTACATTTTACGTTTTCAGAGGATTTTACTTTTACTACTTGTACAGTACGTCCTTGACACCACGGTGAGTGAACTTTCATGGATGCATGCATGCACGAGCATCCACCGACGATGGGTCGTATCAGACGAATGGATGGACACACTGCCTCCTGCAATCGCTGCAACTCGCCCCCGAACCGTCGGTTCGCTTTCACTGCATCTCCATGATCCCCAAGCTACCACTAGCTAGACTACGGCCCTAGCAACATCTCTCACTGTTCACCACGATCTTGGCACAGAGCCCTCCTTCCAGCTCCAGAGCACAGAGACCTCCATCACTAGCAGGCTAGAGTACTTGGCTCCACCATTTAAGCGCCGGCCGCTCCCTCACAAGTCACAACTCACAAACAAGGTGCGCAAGCCACAGGAGGCCTGAGGCCAGTTCCATAATTCCATTCCAACGATTGAGATCGAGTGTGATCTTGCTAGCATTGCGAGCGAGCGCGCTAGCAGAGCAGTGCACTAGCCGTCACCATGTCGCTGGCAGGTGGAGGTGGTGGTTGGAGTCGGCGGGGTGGCGGCGGCAGGTTCGAGTTGCCGCGGCAGCAGCCGCCCGTGGTGGTGGACGTCGGCTGCAACTGCCGCACTCCGAGGCTGCTCAGCTCCCTCATCTCCTCGCTCAAGTCCCACGCGCGCGGCATCGGCAAACCCAAGTCGTCTCCGCACGTCTCGTCGTCGTCTTGGTCGTCCTCGGCCACCACGGGCTTCACGTCGTCGTCCACCTCCATCACCACCGCCACGACGACCTTCTCGTCGCTGGACCACCACGCGTCGTGGGGCCCCGCGACGTGCGCCGCAAACGCCAACGCCGTCGTCTACGGGCTCGACCTCGACGAGGACGACGCCGAACACGCAACGCGTCAGAGGCGGCGCCGGCAGCGTAGGAGGAGGGCGTGCGGCGGGAGGGCGGCGCCACCTGCAGCAGCGCTGGGGGAGGAGACGGCGGTGGCGGTGGCGGTGGAGGTGGAGTCCGCGGCGCCGTACGAGGACTTTCGCGCGTCGATGGTGCAGATGGTGACGGAGAAGGAGATGTACGCGTGGGAGGACCTGAACGCATTGCTGCAGCAGTTTCTGGCACTCAACTCGCCGCGCCACCACCCGCTCATCCTCACCGCCTTCGCCGACCTCTGGGCACCCCGCCGCGGCCCCTTCTGCCCTCCGTCCCCGTGCCTCTGAACCGAACCTCTCGCAAGCCATTGTTCGTCGAGTAGGCCTGCAACTACAGAAGCTAGTCCGCGGACGATATTGATATACTATTGTATTGTACTGTAAGGGCGAATGGCAATCGTGCATGCGATGTGATGATGCGCACGTACTACTTATCTTAGTAAAATGTAAATCACTTCTCTTATGCCTTATCTAATCCAAGGTGGTGCACTAATGACATTATATATTTGGACCTGATGCAGATATCTGTGCAACACGGTTTTATAGGAGTATTAACTTCTTTTTTCTCTAGACTAACTTTGTAATAATTTACGCAACCATCTCACAATGGGCTTTTACAGGTCATTTTCAATGGAAGTTTCATGTTTCAGTTTTCAATGTCCTCGTGTATTGAAAATAGTGCTAAAGAGTTTTATAGGGACAAAACTCTCTTTACTCCAATGAAACTCTTAACATCAGTGTCATGTCAGTCTATTTAATCCCATGAAACTCTATGAATCTCTCATTGAGACTGGCCTTGGTCCCGATTAATTTCCTAGTCGGACTAAGATTCCGGGTGCGTTTAGACCCAGTCGTGGCAGCCGGGACTAAAAGTCCTCTCAACTTAAAAAAATAATGCCTTGCACACCACTCCGTCCCGTGAGATTCAAACCCAAGAACCTCATACACCACTATCTCACGCGTAGCTTATCACCCAACATACACAACACATCTAACTATAGAAGGGACATTTTCCTTTTGAACAAACCCATCGAAGGACCTTTAGTCCCGGTTGATAACACCAACCGGTATTAAAGGGTCCTTTAGTCCGGGTTGGTGTTACCAACCGAGATTAAAGGGTCTACTTTTAATCTGGGTTGGTATTACCAAACATGATTAAATGACATTTGTACCTTTAGTCCTAGTTCGTAACACCAACCAGGACTAAATGAGACTTTTTAACTCGGATTGATGCTACCAACCAGGACTAAAGGTCTTTCGAAACCCATAAAACTTAGAACCGGATTTAATGCTTACATTAGTCTCGGACAAAAAATTTATCGAGACTAAGGCTAAAATTTGATATGGACCAAAAGTCTGTTCTCTACTAATGTGTCAAGATTTATCGGTACTAGCCTGTCTCGGTCTCTACTAGTGAGCGTATGTGGCCGTATGTTTACAAGTGTGTGAGTGTACATGTGTCTATGTGAGTGTACTTTGTGTGTATAACTAGAAATACGGTGCGGCAAGCCATGCCCTTGCTGGAGCAACCAGCTTACCAGCATGTGAGAACAATAAAATGGTTAAAGTTCATCTTCTTTAGGACTTATTTGGGACTTATTTGGATATCCATGTATATTTATCTCAACCAACGTGTGTTGAAGTGGATTAGCTAGTGGATTTCAACTAAGTTCTTCTGTAATTCACTTCAACCTATATGATTTGAGGTAAATACATATACATCTAAATGAGTCCAAGTGGCTTTGAGATCGCGATATGAAGATATAAGTTATAATTTTTTTTACATACAGGAGCAAAGTAGCTAAATATCGTGAATGCTGATGTAGTGCTAAACCATGTAACCAATACGGTAATGTAATTTCTACATAGGGCTTGTTAAGTTCATGGGTGTAAAGTTTTTGAGTGTCACATCAGATATCACATGGGGTGTCGTATGAGCTATTTGGATACTAATAAAAAAAATAAATTATAAAATCCATATGTAAATAGGGAGATAAATTTAATAAGTCAACCTATATGTTTTTGAGCCTGCTCAAAGGCCAACGTAACCCAGGCCCAAGTCGGCTACACGATTTGGTGGCAGACCTTGTCGAAATGAATTTTTCTATTGATGAGACCGAGACAGACAAAAAAATTGACTATTTCTTCTATCGGCGGTATAAAAAACAGCAGAGAAATCAATTTATCCTGTTGGTCTCTAAATTTTTCCGTCGATTCTAAGAAACCGACAGAAAAAGTTGTGTTTTTCATGTCGTTGTAAGATAAACCGACAGGAGTATCCTAGTTTCCAGTAGTGAGAGTAACTCCAGCAGACTGGTTAAATGTATTCGTGAAACCATTTATAGTTATGTGCTTCAAGAAAGCACTCCAACAACTTATTTATATTATTTTCTATTTTTTTTAGCTGGCTATCCCACTATTCAGGTTGGCCATATTTCTCTAAAGAGTCATGTTTGCTATATATATTTTCCAATTTAGATAGTTATTGCAAAACTGTACATTTTAGATAGGCTTTCTATTTTACATAATGGTTAAATCTCACAATACATCATTAGCACATATGTTACTGTAGCAATTAGTGTCTATTCATGGAGTAATTAGACTTAAAAGATCCGTCTCACAAAATACATGCAAATTATGTAATTAGTTATTTTTTAATCTATATTTAATGCTCATGTATAAACATTTAATGTGATCGGGTGTAAAGTTTTTGGGTGAGAACTAAACAAGGTTGTAATTGATATATTCTTAGGAGTTACAAGATTGACTACTAACAAGATTGCACAAATATTGTTTGGTCTGTGAATGATGTTTCAAAATAATCTTGGTGAAATGTAAAATAGGCTGTTCTCTTAGATTTCTTATTATACAGTTAAATTTGTCTATCTTCAGCTTAATGATGTCAGACTGCAAGATAATATAAAGCAAATGATGATAAAATAGGATTCACGAAATTATAGGTCAACACTGAATATTTTCTGTAGCTAAATTTATGATTATGGATCAAGGCCGTGAGCGTACGAAGATAGCGCCAGGGCATGAACATAACAGCAGCAAAAGTTTTGTGGCAAAAACATCAAAGATTAATGAGCAACTAATAAAAAGCTATATTCTGTAGTAAAATGCTCCGTTGTATGGCTTCTTGGTCCAGAGCGCAGAGCTGTCAGGACAAATGAGCACGTAAGTCGAAACAATATCCTTTTATTACCTTTGTATCGGAGTTTTGAAACTTTAATGGTATTCAGGTGGTTACTAAGTAAGCTTCGTTGATGTTTAGGGTTACTTTCAAGAGCGTACTCCCTAACTTTATTTAATAACAGTTTAGACCTTGTTTAGATACATATGTACCTCTCTCAACCTACAAGCGTTGAGCATATTTGAACTAATTTTTACTCTAATCCATATGATTTGAAATAGATACACATGCATCAAAACATAAAAAAAGGCCTTAGGTGTAAATGACACCGTACCTCGAGAAGAAGAGAGTATAATAATTTTCTGAAAGAGAACCACTTATTTTGTTCTTTCCTTATTCTTTTCCCTTGCTATATTTTTGCTATATCTTAGGGCTTGTTTGGGACTGCTCCACAAACTCTGCTCTGCAAACTTCACTATAGAGCAGCTCCACAAAAAACAGGAGTTTGTGAAGTACCTCTTTATGTGCTCTCACAACTTTAACTTTTTTTTTCTGGAGTTGTGTACGTGGAGCTGAAACTGTTTAGCTAAAAAATATAGAGCAAAGCTGAAAAACCTGGAACGGAACAGTCCCAAACAAACAGACCCTTATTATTTTGGAATTTGGTTGAATATTTGTATGTTCCAAGAGCAAAAGATACATTATGTATACAGAGTATAACAACATTAAAGTGTTTCTTTTAATTTTATGTATCTGGTTTAATATAATTAAGCGATAATAAAATTTGAATATGTTATGTACAGAACAAAAAGGACACATTACCAAGTCCAACTGGTCCTTTAAATTTCATAATGGTTTGTGTGTGTGTTTTTAAATTTTTTCAGGACAGAGGAAAGGAGTAATAACCCCCTCTAAAACAGAAAGCTACATCGGAAACCAATGTCCAATAAGAAAATACAAAAATGACCATGAAAAATAGAAATTGCTCTAGAACCATAGAGTTTTTGTTTTGCAAACTCATCATATCGGATACCTAATTTAACGGAAAACTTTAAAAAACAATCAACAACCAAAGATCCATCGACAACCATCTGAGAAAAGATGATAGGCCCATCAGGTTCGAATCGTCGCAGGCCCACGAAGGGAGAGGAGCGGGGGTCATGACCCAGCCGGCCCAGGTAGGCAGACGTGCCCCAGCAAACGTGACTCCGCCTCGCCCGACGCCGAAAGCGAGGCGGCTCCTCAACCCGGGAAGACGTGCCCGCATGTCCACCCGTACCAACGTCTCACTAGCTTAAACCAGCCCAGGTCTTCACAGTAAGGCCATGGGTTCCAGGAGGCGCGTCGGCGGCAGAGGAATGACCTATTTACCCCTACCTAGAGGGAAGAGGCCACTAGTCCTTACTGCCGACGGTACACTCTCCACAAGATAAGAACGGAGGTACAGAACCACGGAGAGTCGTACACCCCGTGTAATCCGAGGCTCAGGATAACGCCCTGGCTCCTGCCCGAACGGAGACATGTCGAGTTCCCCAATTGGGGACAGGACGAAGCAGGGCTCATGGACAGGTAGAAATCATGCCTCTCGCAGGGACAGAGTCAGTCTCACACGCCCCCGACCCCTACAGGCACTCTCCGAACGGGGGTACGTCGGGTATAGGGGGCCCCTCCGAATAACAGAGTCCATTGGCCAGGCGCGAAGGAATTTTGCCGTGTAAAAAAAGAATTGGAGGAAGCTACAATGGTGTACCCGCCGACGGGACAATAGACTACCATGCCTCTATCCTACTACGGGCTCAACTGGACCCCCCGTATCCTCCAGCGGTGCAACGAGGGGCCGACACGACACCCAGCCTCCGACCAAGTACAAGGGCAATAGGAATATAGTATTATGGGTGTCCACTCTCCTTCCTGAAGAAGACAAGGATAAGGCACAACCTCCCAAGTAGATCCTTCTCGGCACATATTTGTAACTCCCCTAAGTTCCTTACGACTATAAAAGGAGAGCAAGGGGAGACGACGCCAGACATCGAACAATAGAGCCAGATCACACAACGATAGAGCTAGAACATTCACTCACCGCAGCATTCGGAGACCTGGGACTCACGCTCCCTCTCTCGACCAGCTTGTATACACCCTCCAAGCAGAGATAAGGAACACGAGCAGCTACACACTGGACGTAGGGATTTCTTGTCCGAACTAGTATAAACCTCTTGTCTCTTTGTCTCACCATTCGGAACCCGGCATGCGTACAAATTTACTCGTTGGTAGTTTCTAAACACCGACAATTGGTGCGCCAGGTAGGGGGCATCGCGTGTCGCGACGCCTTAGTGGTTCCAAATGGCCTCCCGCAACTCCAACAACCCTGGGCTTTCCTTCATCCGCTTTGGAAGCCTGGAGTTCGCTTGCTCCTCGGACGGGACCCTCACCGCGTGCTGCCTTCGCCGGACTAGGTTGTCGACGTCCTGACTCATCCGGACAAGGACTCCCCGGCTCCCCGCAGGGACGCACCGATTGAGGCCCTCGGGCCGCGAGGCCCTAGAGCTGACCTTACCGGACCTAGGGAAGAAACCCCCCGGAGCGACGACAGAGGACTCCACCCGCTCGAGGCGTTCATGAGCGGCATAGGGGACTCTGACGACAATGGCCACGGAATCGATTACGCGGCCGAGCATGCTGTGTTGCGTTTCGTGCGCTCCCAGTATGACTACCTCCTGGACTCGGACCCCAACTCCGACGGCAATGAAACGCCGCTAGGTGACAGCTGCATCAGAACCATCACCACGATGGAGAAGGTCAACCAGGACGCCGAGGGACGCGCTGACAACCTCCTCCCTGACCCCGACGCGGGGAGAGAACCCGCTGCGAGGCGGATGACATACTATGCCTCGGACGAACAGTCCTCCGAGGGCAGCGACTGCCCGCTCCTCCGCAGGCATAGACCGCGTCAACGCGCCGAAGGCCGCCGGGCGTCGCGATCCTCTTCGAACCATGTATAGAGACAGGCGCTCTCCTACGTCGACGCCGCCATCCGAATCGAGGGAGGTGTGCCGCTGGAGGAAGGTGTCCCTGCAACATACCCCTTTAGCCTTGTCAGTGCCGCGTCCATCCTCGAGCAGCTCATCACTCTAAAGATGACCGACCGCCCTGATGACGAGTTCGTAGGGACCATCGAGTCATTTTATGATCTTCGGACTGAGGAAGACCTGACTCTCTCCAGTTCTGACAGTACGGGAACCGAGCGCGTCTCTCCCGAGGCCAGTGAGGGCCCCTCACGGGAGTGCTTCATGTGCGATGGGAGAGAGCCCACGCCCGAGGGAGCCGTGCGCGAGCTCGATGAGGATGGCAACAAAATCCTCCACGAAAACCAGGAGGCTCTCACCCCACCGCACGTCAATCTCGACGCCATGTGTGCTCGGCAGGACGAGCTCGACGATGCCCACCATCAGATCGACAACGAGCGCTCCCTCCTCGAGCAGCAGCTAAACCCTCGGTCGGCGGCCGGCACCCGAGCCCGAGCTCGGGAGGTGCACCGCCGCATAGTCGAGGATGATGGGTCCCCGCCGACCTTCCCAAGAGCACAACAGAACATAGCCGTCGCCGTCATGCTCATGAGACAGTTTCCAGAGCCCACGACGCCCGAGGAAAAGAAGCTCAGAGGAGAGCTACGTGTCCTCCTGGACCGCACGACGGCTTAGTAGGCGGAGAGCTCGGCGCAACAGAGAGCGGGGGCTCTCTCTAGTGTGCAAAACACACCATCGCCCGAGAACTCCGTTCGCCAGAGATCGAGGCCAACCCCCGCAAGAGACCAGGAGCCGGGCAGGCGGCATCCCGGCCGTGGAGCGCACTTCGAAAGCAACGACCGCAGGCAGAGTGACAGCGACGACGACGGCAGGCGACGCGGACGACGGCAGGCGACACGGACGACATCAACGCAGGGGCGGATGACACGACCCTGACGAGGACCGGGATTCTAGCCCGGAGCCTACCGGACCGCGATGTTTTTCCTCGCGCATACATGCCGCGCGGGTCCCGTCGCGATTCAGACCACCAACCTACATCCAGAAGTACACGAGGCTCACGAACCCTAGCCTCTGGCTGGAAGACTATCGGTTCGCCTGCAAGGCAGGCGGGGCGAACGACGAGAACTTCATAATTCGTCACCTACCGCTCTACCTCTCGGACACAGCGCGGGTGTGGCTTGAGCATCTCCCGAAAGGAAAGATCCAGAGCTAGAGGGAGCTGAAAGAATCCTTTGTCGGGAACTTTCAGGGAACCTATATCTGACCCGGGAACTCCTGGGATCTCAAGAACTGTAAACAGAAGCGAGGCAAGACCCTTCACGAGTACATTCGTCGCTTCTCCAAGCAATGCAACGAGCTCCCGGACGTAGCCGATGGCGATGTTGTTACTGCATTCCTGTCGGGGACGACTTGCGAGTCTCTAGTCCACAAACTGGGGCGTAAGAAGCCCAAAACGACAAAGGAACTGCTCGACATCACCACAAACCACGCCTCAGGCGAGGAAGCGGTCGGCGCCGTCTTCCAGGGTGCGACTAGCCGAGGGACCCTCAACTCGTCCTCACAAGAAGGGGCACAACCGACCATGGTACGATCCGTCACTCGTCGTGGAAACGGAAAAAGGCGAAGGGCAACAGGACGGACCGGTTAACGACCACTTCGAGAAGATGCTGGAGAGGACCTGTCCGAACCATGCGACCCCTGTCAAACGTCCCCTCAAGGACTGCAACCTCATGAAAAAGTTTCTCGGTGGTGGCGCGAAAAAGAAGAAGTGGGCGAAGAAGAAAGAGGGGACGATGGAGAAGACGGCGGAGGGAAGGACAACGACTACATCCCGGTGGACGAGACACTGATGACCTTTGGTGGCCCGACGTCGTGCAACTCCAAGCGTCAGCAGAAGGTCGCCCGTCAAGAGGTATACGTAACCACCCCCGCTGTTTCCACCTTCCTCAAGTGGTCGGAGTCTCCTATTACTTTCAACCGTAACGATCATCCCGACTATGTACCATACCCTGGCCGATATCCATTAGTTGTTGATCCCACCGTTGGTACAAAGCACCTCACCAAAGTCCTCATGGACGACGGGAGTGGGCTCAATATCCTTTATGCTGAGACCCTCGATGCAATGAGGATACCACAGTCGCGTCTGTGACCTTCGGGGGCTCCATTTTTTGGGGTGATCCCGGGCAAGAAGGCAGACCCCATTGGTCAGATTGATCTGCCCATCACTTTCGGTGGACTGAGCAACTTTCTCAAGGAAACATTGACCTTCGAGGTTGTCGGCTTTAGGGGAACCTACCATGCCATACTCGGGCGACCATGTCATGCGAAGTTCATGGCTGTCCCGAACTATACCTACCTAAAGCTAAAGATGCCAGGCCCGAAAGGCGTCATCACAGTGGGCATGACACCTCGACGCGCGTACGAGTGCGACGTCGAGTGCTGCACATACACGTCTTCGAGGTTGTCGAGTGCTTGGTTGCGTCGAGCCGTTGCCCATGTCTTTGGGAACCAAGTTTTAGATGCGATTTGCTTCTCTCAAGTGACCTCGTTTTGGCTTTCTTAGCTTTTGGTCATTTGGAGAGCTTTACCCTATGGCTCAAATCTGAAATGCACTTGTGTTGGCAATGCACTCATCAAGGGGGAGATTGCGAACACATGGTTGATATGTGCCCATGTTTGTTCAGCTTTGATGATGAGTGATTGTTCAATATGTGAGTATTTCAGTTTTGAGTGGTTTATACTAATCCTTGCGAAAGCATGTGTGTGCCTGTCTATCGGCTTGTGGTGTGCAGGTGCTATGCCCGGAGACAGTGGTCAATGGAGTGGAGAAGGTCGAGTAGAGGCTTGCCGTGCCGATGGACTTAGAGCGGTGAAGGGTGGAAGCGGGGCTCGGACGGAGGGACCATGGGCGCCGACGGACTAGCTATGGTGGCAAGTGCTTGGCACCGGCGGGCGCGACAAGACATGGAGGTAGACCGAGTCGGCCGAGTCAAGACGGCGGATGAGCAGGTCGAGCGGAGGCTCATGGGACTCGGAGTTCGACCGGGCGAGGACGTCGTGGCTCGAGTCGAGCGGTTTGGTGGTTTGGGCCGCAAAACCACCGGTGGACGGTTTCTGAGTTTGGGCCACAAAACTCGGGGTTTGGTAGTTGAGCCCAAAGTTACCGGTGGCGGGTTTTGCGGGTTTGGGTCTCAAAACCCGGGCGGAGCTTCCGAGGAAGCGTGGGCGGCATGTGGCAAAATCCTGGTGGTTGCATCGAGGCGACGACAAGTCCAGGCAGGAAGCGGGGCCGTCCGATGAAAACCTAGAAGATATTTCGGGAGCTTGGACTGCAGTGTCTCAGGACTAGGTAGTTCACTCATGTATCGAGGGGCTAAGTGAAAATGTACACTTATACCTCCTTATAAGGGATGAAGGGTTATCTTCATCCTCACCTCTTGCATTTGCCTTCTCCTCTCATTCCTAGGTTTTCCCCTCTCCTAGTGATTCTTGCTTGAGGTCCATAAGTTAGTCTTTGTAAGAACTGATTTATGTCAAGGAATGGTGGTCGTAACCATAAGTTCCTCTTCTCGAGTTTGTGTCTCACCGAGTTTGAGCGAGTCTCGAACCACACTACGGCGTGAGAGATCTGGCAAACACTTGTGAGATATCATGAGGGCAATCCTCAGATCAAGTCCAGACTCTTCGACACATACCGTAGGGAGTACGAGAACTTCGTACAGTTGGCCAGCGAATCTGTTGACGGGATGTTCACTCACTTCCAGTCTATCATCAACAAGATGCGTGCCAATCGGGCCAACTTGCCCTATGATGATCATGAGATGGCTATCAAGCTTTTGCATGCTTTTGATCGGAGGGTGTGGGAGATGAAGGTGGCTGCCATTCAGGAGTCACCGGGCTATGATGACCTCACCATGGATGAGCCGTTCAGCAAGCTCAAGTCCTCGGAGATTGACCACCAGACCCGGGCCAAGCTTGTCGAACCCTTCTATGGCGTTGGTTTCTGGCCCCGGTGGTGTGTTTTCTTCCTCTAACCCTTCACAACCTTTGTTTGCTCTTTCATCTTTGATCTCTGTGACAGAAGAACAAGTGGAGACTCTTGGAGATGACGAGTTGGCTTTGGTCATCACTAGGTTCTCGCGGTTTCACAACAACCGCTTGAACCGATGACGTGGTGGCTCGGCCAAGGGGTGCTACCGTTGCGCTGATGAGGATCACTTCATCGCAAACTTCCCCAAGAAAGCTGCGGGCGACTCCACCAAGCGCAAGGACAAGCGTGAGCACCACTTCGAGGACAAGCACAAGGCCAAGGGCGACCGCAACCAGAGGTCCTCCAAGAAGGTGATTGACAAGGTGAAGGCCAAGCACCGAGCCTTCCTCACCTCCCTCAGCGACATCGAGTGCTCCACCGACGGAGGCTCTTCCTCGAGTGACAACGACGAGTCAAAGGGAAGGGTTGAGGACAAGCTCAACGGCCTCTTCTTCTAAGCCGACACCAAGCACGGTGGCTTCTGCACCATGGCGATTGGAGCTGGTGAGGTCGGTGAGCACAAGGACGACTCCGACGCCGACTCCGACACACCCGAGGTATCACCCACTGTCGAGTCTCTCTCTTCCGAGATTGAGTCAGGATGCTGTGCTCAAGCATGCGATTAGAGAGAGAAATGAGTTCAAGGCTAAGTTTCTGAAAACGCTAGAGGAGCTCAAGTTTGCTAAGGCGTCAGTGGTGGTTACCGAGGAGGTAGAGTGTGATGCTTGCGCCATTCACATGTCTAGTCTTGTCACTCTCCAGGACAAGTATGGCACTCTACTTGAGGAGGTCAGTGAGCTGAAGGCTAGGCCTAGCTTACTTGGTGCGTGCAAGTCTTGTGAAGGCTTGCATTCTGAGCTGGCACAGAAGGAGAGTAGGATTGCTGTGCTAGAGAAGGTCAGCTCAGATAGCACTAGAGAGTCAGATCATGTTGAGGCTTTGGAGCTTGAGATCGCGACGTGCTGACATGACAAGGCGCGTACTGAGGAGGATAACACGCACCTCCGGTCCGTCTTAGCTTGGGTGTGTGGCAGAGAGCCGTAGCTGGGGATGTTGTACAACCAATTCAGGCGGGCTGGCAACACAAGAGTAGGCTTTTCTGTAGGTGGGAAGGGCGATAGCATGTTTGGTAAGATCGGGGAGTGCAGTGGTTTGAGCAACAGTGAGAAACCCACCATAACTCCCAAGTTCACCAAGTTCACCCCACCTAAGCCTACCGATCCCTCTGAGTTACCTGTGAGAGATGGTGTGTTTGAAGAGCCACCCAAAACCACTCCACAGAAGCAAGTGTGGATTCCTAAACCGAACCACCTTCGGAACCAACTTGACACCTTGCCTAACATATCTAGTGACCCCCTTCCTAAGAAAGCGAGAGCCACCCAACCCAACAAGAGAGTGCATACCAAGAGTGCGGTGAGGTACCATTGTGAGTATTGTGAGCGGGATGGGCACTTGGCTGAGTTTTGCTATAGGAGGAAGAGAGATGATCGACGACAGTTTCAATTGAACAACCGGGACATGTACCACCCACCTATTGGGGTGCATGAACCGGAGGTTCCGAGGCGCACTACTAGTCCTAGAGGTGCAATGCCTCAAGGTGCTAGTGTAGAATCATGGACCCTTGTGTTTAGGCGATTAACGACAATACTAGATCACTATGACTAACGTGTGTTTTGCAGAGACAAAGTCATTTATGTTAGGTCATGAGTGATGCATTTTGAATGGGCTTAATGGATATTCATGCCCCCAAGATGGAAATCATTTCGGTTGCAAAGGATGGAGATACACAACGAAGACTAGGCTAGTTCTTAGTGCCATAAGGTTGAGAAGGGCACTAAGTATAGCTAGGGCTTTTGTTTTTCCTTTGACCGTACTATAAAGGGGGGTATGAGGTTAGTAGCTTGACCTAGGAGAGTTTAGGAAAGTGGGTATATGCACACTTGTCACAACTAGTCCTAGAGACCTTGCTTTCAGCCCTTGGTAAACCCTAGAAATGGTAGGAGCAAAATCCCTTAAGAAACCTCAGCGAAAACGGTTGAAAAAGAGGGAGAAAGGAGCTCTGGACTACTCTGCTTAGTGGGTGTCGGACCATAGGAGAGTGGTCCGACGGTCCCTGACTTAGGCAGATTCTCAGCTCGAGGAGCTCCGGACCACCTGTCTGGAAAGCACCGGACCATAGGAGAGTGGTCCGGTGGCTTGGTGATGTAGGTGATGAACCCTTGAGGGAGACAATGAAGAATATGCCAATTGGTGCTATCAACCCGCAAGAGGTGGAAGAAGTTGAAGATGAAGCAAATCAAGATCCTTCTCCACCTCACACGCCTCATGTTGATGAAGGAGATCAAGTGAGAGAAGCTCAAGAAGACACTCACATTCCTCAAGATCAAGCCGAGGCCGAAGCAAGCAATGTTGAAGCACCGCATCCTCCTCAAGAGACAAATAGAAAATCAACATCCATCCTTCAAGCTCACCCCCATGATCAAATCATAGGGAGTCCATCAAAGGGAGTAATGACTCGCTCTAGACTTGCATCTTATGTTGAACATCACTCGTTTGTTTCCTTTGTTGAGCCTACTAGTGTAGAAGAAGCACTTGCGGATCCGGATTGGGTGAATGCCATGCATGAAGAACTCAACAACTTCACCCGGAACCAAGTGTGGACACTTGAAGAGAAGCCAAAGGATGCAAGAATCATTGGCACCAAGTGGGTGTTTAGGAACAAGCAAGATGATCAAGGCGTGGTTGTGAGGAACAAAGCAAGATTGGTGGCAAAGGGGTTCTCTCAAGTAGAAGGACTCGATTTTGGAGAGACCTTTGCTCCGGTTGCAAGACTTGAAGCCATTCGTATCCTTTTGGCGTATGCTTCACATCACAAAATGAAGCTCTTTCAAATGGATGTGAAGAGCGCCTTCTTAAATGGTTTCATAAATGAACTTGTCTATGTCTCACAACCTCCCGGGTTTGAAGACCCAAACTTGCCTAATCATGTGTATAGGTTGTCCAAGGCACTCTACGGATTGAAGCAAGCTCCAAGAGCTTGGTATGAAAGGCTAAGGGACTTCCTAATCAAGAAGGGCTTCAAGATCGGGATCGTCGACACTACACTATTCACCAAGAAGCTTAATGGAGAGATCTTTGTTTGCCAAGTATATGTCGATGACATTATATTTGGGTCAACAAACCAAGATCATTGCAAGGAGTTTGGTGACTTGATGTCCAAGGAGTTCGAGATGTCAATGATTGGCGAGCTAACCTTGTTCCTTGGCTTTCAAGAGAAGCAAATGAGAGAAGGGACCTTCATCTCTCAAGAAAAGTACACTTATGATCTACTTAAGAAGTTCAAGATGGAGGATTGCAAGCCAATCAAGACCCCAATGCCTACTAATGGGCATCTCGATCTCGATGAGGGAGGTAAACCGATTGACCAAACTCTTTATCGTTCTATGATCGGTAGTTTACTTTACCTTACCGCTTCTAGGCCGGATATCATGTTTAGTGTGTGTATGTGTGCTAGGTTTCAAGCAAACCCTAAGGAGTCGCATCTTTGTGCGGTTAAAAGAATCCTTAGGTACTTAAGGCACACCCCTAGCATGGGTCTTTGGTATCCCAAAGGAGCTCCCTTCCAACTAGTTGGCTATTCCGATTCGGATTACGCCGGGTGTAAGGTTGATAGGAAGAGTACCTCCGGCGGGTGCCACATGCTAGGAAGATCACTTGTTTCTTGGTTCTCAAAGAAGCAAAACAGTGTGGCATTGTCAACCGTCGAGGCGGAATACATTGCCATGGGAGCAAGTTGTGCACAAATCTTATACATGACCCAAACACTCTTTGATTACGGCGTGTTTTTAAAAGAAGTTCCACTTTTGTGTGATAATGAAAGCGCCGTAAAGCTTGCTAACAACCTGGTTCAACACTCTCGCACCAAGCACATTGATATTCGCCATCACTTTCTTAGAGATCATGTGGTAGGAAAGACATCACACTAGTTGGAGTTAAGAGCGAAGATCAATTGGCGGATATCTTCACTAAACCACTCGATGAAACAACCTTTTGTAGGTTGAGAAGCGAGTTGAATGTGCTTGATCACTCTAACTTCACTAAAAGATGAGCTTGTGTGAATCATGCATTCATATGTAATATAACATGTTTAATTTGGTAATGCACATAGGCTTGGCTAACGCGGTTAAGATAACCGCTCTCAAAGCGTGTGACAAAGCTTAACCGCGGTTTAAACTTGCAAGCAATCTAGATTCAAATTCCGTTTTGCATTGCATATGCATAAGTGTTGCTTGTTCGTTTCTTTTCGTTTAAGTTTATTGGTCATCATTAGGTTCAACACTTAGGGGGAGCAATTCAACGCTCTAGCTTCAGCTAATACCCCTCTTGTGCCCCTAAGGTGACCGTTGGAGCTTTATTGAACTATTTTCTTATGAAAACTAATCCTAGCCTATGGCAAACTACTTCTAAAATTGAGGGTTTGAGAGATGGTTCTTATGTTAAGTCCAACAAGTGTTCCTCTCTGCTCTTTTATGTTGGTACTTGGCTAAGAGAAAAGATTGGAGAGAAAAATAGGAAAATTCAGAGCAAAATTAAGCACCGGACCACCCTCCGGACCACTCTGCATTGGTTCGACGCAGTGGTCCGACGCCTCGACCCTCACTGCATAAATCCTCTCCAGTCCAAAAATCCGTCGGACCAGTGTCCGACGCTGCACCGGACCAATGACAAGTTGTCCGGTGCCTCTGTAAATCCTATCCTTGCACCGTCGGACCAGTCCGATGCTCCATCGGACTAGTCCGGTGAGTCGTCCGATGCAGTAGTCCGGTGGTCAGTTGCTCTCTGTTTCTCTTTCTCTGGTACCGTCGGACCACCCGTTGGACCAGCCACCGGACCAAGCGGAGTGGTCCGACGCTTTGAAAATTTGCGGATAACCCCCCGCGTGCGGCTCTGTTTCTTCACTGTCTCTCGTCCGCCGTCCGTACAACCGCCGTGCCTGCTCCGCCGCCGCTCTGCCCTACCTACGCCGCCGCGCCATTGCCGCTGGAGAGCTCCCTCCACCTGCGCCGCCACCACTCTGCCACCTTCTCCTCGCCACAGCAGCGCCTTCCACCGCCAGCACAGCCGCCTCCTCTCTCCACCGCTCAAGCGCCGCCCTGCGCCGTCCACTGCTCTACCGCCGCTCTCCGACCTCGCCGCCGTCGACCCCACCTCGCCGGTGTACCATCTCCCTGCCAGCCATCCTAGGGTTAACCCCCTCTTTCAAATTTCCATTGCACTGCAAACTCAGAGGAGCTAGAGTTTGCCCTAACCCTAGGAGGCATTTTGACGTGTTCGCCCTCGAACGAACTCACTTCGTCATCGTCTTCGACGTCTTCGTCCGCGACCGATTTCATTTCATCGTCGTCGACCTCTCCACTTCTCACTAGGGTATGGTTTCGATCTTCGACGTCGCGTTTTGTCGAGTCGTAGATAGTGTCATGCCTTAGTCATTATTCCTTGAATATCTCTTAAGCATTTCAATCCAATTCTCTAAATCTTATTGCCAATTGTAATTCGCAGCTGGTATATCTCGTTCGGAGAGTGCTTTGGTACTTGACATTGCTCTGAATAGCTACGCTTTCTTACCTCAGGTATCATGTTAGATTTCATTCTATTACTTATCTAGATGCTTGCTTCTATACGGTTTCTTATCTCTAGACTTTATATATGCTTATGTATACCCTGTCTATTCTATCCAGCAGCAGTCAGTGGCAGTTAAACTCGGGGCAAAGCTCGCGAGTAAGGATTGAGGCAAAGCCTCAGAGGTTCAGTCCAGTGGCTTGGAGGCCCCTCTATCAGTTGTACTTGCAGTGATCTGTTAGTGGTTCTTGTAGCAGTGGCACATTGTGTTTGACTGTTGTCAGTGGGCAGTGGTTCTGTGATTGTTTCAGTATGACTCGCAGTACTTGTGCTTGTGCAGCTAGGTCCGGTGATGATGCTCCTCCACCTCCACGCCCTTCCAGTGATAAGGGCAAGAAGCCCGTTGTTGAGAAAGCCAAGAAGAAGAAGCGCAAGCTCACAGAGGCTGAGAAAGCCGAGGCAGTGGCTGATGCAGCGGACTGCGCAAAGCGAGGCGGTCGCCGAGGTACCGTGAGACTCGGCACCCCTCCGCGGGATCTTCCCTCTTCTCCTCCAGCTGGGTCACACACTGAGGACACTCCACAGGAGCCAGAGCTTGTCACAGAGGCCCTGGGTACACTGTTGGCACCTAGTTCCTAGGGGCGCTCCACCCGCTCCCAGTCAGCTCAGTCACCTCAGTCAGCGGCTCCCACCGCAGCTGCAGCCTCAATTCACCTCGATCTGAGGAATCTTACGGCAAAGCAAGTGAGGAAACTCAGATTTTTTGCTCTAGAGAAGTGGTGTCCGGATCAGAGAGACCCCAGAGCCTCACCAGGATGGCATACACCTCTCATGGAGGACTTCTACTGAGCAGCTCAGCTGACCAGCATTCAGATATGACCACACAGGGTTTGCTCCTTAGAGGCATAGTTGAGCTAGTAGGTGAGGAGATCAGGCCGTTCTTGACTTACCTACCGGGACTCGCCGATTTACTCGGGCGTTCTGGTAACTATATAGAAAGATGGGTCAGAGAGTTCTATGCTTTAGTTTGGGTGGATCCGGAGCACAAGTTTGTGCAGTACACGTTCAAAGGCGAGCGATACAGACTCTACTTGACCAGACTCAGAGAGATCTTTCGCCTCCGTCAGCAGGGTGGTGAGCTTGACTTACACTACGAGTGCTACCGAGGAGCCTCAGTGCCTCGCAGAGCTCGAGGTGGCCGTACTTTGTCAGTGCAGGAGGTGACTCCTCTCTTCAAGCCACCCTTCTCAGAGGGCTCCAGGCGTAGCCCAACAGAGCTCAGGCCTACAGTTCACAGGTTGAACGAGGTGCTCCGTCGTACTCTGCTACCTCGCACGGGTTATAAGAAAGGATTGACCAACATGCAGCAGCTTCTCCTTCAGGCCCTGGTATCTCAGACACCATTCGATGTTGCAGATTTTCTTGTGTCAGAGATAGAGGATGTGATAGCAGATGGCATGAGGGCCCGACGACAGTTTCCCTATGCTCACTGGATTTCTTCGATTATTGCTATTGAGCTAGAGGGAGCGAACCCTGGACTCCGCGCACTACTGGATCAGTCGCCGACTACTTTCCCAGATTATAGAGTCCTGGGGTCATTTGATAGCCGGTTTGGAAACCGGGTCCTCCGACTTGTCAGAGAGAGGACAGCACCAGCTGACAGAGCAAAGGTTGATGCTCAGGATGAGGCGATTCGCGGTGTTGAGCAGCAGGAGCTCCATGGTCTAGATACTGGAGCTAATGTGACTCCTGAGGATACTTCAGAGAGCTCAGACGCCGATTTCCAGCCAGTTGCACAAATGCCCCCACGGGCTCACGATACTGAGGCTGGCGGCTCTGCCTCTGCCACCGAGACGATGATGTTAAAGATTCTTGACCGTCTCAACGAGCAGCAGAGTTCTCTCGTCACTGCAGTCACACAGGTCCAGCAGCGACAGGATGAGATGCAGCGACAGTCAGAGGAGCGTCACTTCAAGATGCAGCGACAGATGCTCGCTATGCAGCTAGAGTCTCAGCGCCTTCAGTTATAGTCCCAGCAGCTGCAGCTGCAGAACATGGCCTTTATGGCCCACATGATGAAGTGGACTGGCGCTCCTCCTCTAGAGTTTCCTGCAGCTCCTCAGATACAGATGATGAGCACGTCGCAGCCCTCACAGTCAGTTGGGCAGCTGGGAGGGCCACAGTTCTCAGTTGGACCCTCAGTTGGCCCTTCAGTGGCCCCTACGACCTCCACCGGTCAGTCAGTCACTCCCACCCCAGCCATATAGTCCAGTGGACTTCAGGGTGCCGGATTGACCACCCCGTTCCAGTCATCGGCGACTCAGGTGACTCAGTGGTTGGACACCTTTGGACCCACTCAACAGTTCACCCCTCTCACTACAGGTTTCACTCCTCTTACCGCTACGATGGGTGCTACTGCTAGAGATCTGTCAGCGTCCTTCAGTGACATTACCGGTCAGCTATCCCCCACTGGTCCTCAGATAGCAGCAGAGGTTGAGGCCGAGCTCATTGCACCGACAGCCGATCAGCACCGTTCCTCAGTAGCTTCCTCCGAGGCTACACACGACAGTCGGGCTCCAGCTGTGTCTACTCCGCCTACAGCTGCAGTTGCTACCGATGCTACAGTTGTCACCTCCACTCCAGTACAGCCTATGCATTCTCTGGTTCTTCAGACTCCAGTCGAGTCAGTGCATGAGGCACCACAGGACACCGCAGCTCTTGAGGCTCCCGAGAGACACTGGCACCGGTTACCGCTCCTACTGCTTCTCCAGCTACTGCTCCCGAGTCTTCGACCGCAGTAGACCTGTCAGCCTCCGACCCCCAGACCGCTTCACTACCAGCTACAGACACTCAGGGGGAGGATTCCGATGATGAGACATATCTGGCCGCTTTCAGGGTGCTCGACCGGTCCACGGCTGCTTCCACTCCACCTCCAGACGCTTAGTTTAGGTGTTTCGATGCCAAAGGGGGAGAGGGAGAGTCGAGTAGATGGGCTAGCTTTAGGGGGAGCTAGTAGGACTCGTTCTTTTGTTGTGTATAAACCTTATTGCATCATGCATCACGTTTACCGTCTTAATGCATTGTATGATATGTGTGATGGTTGAGACTTGATGGTTGTGTGACATGTGTGGACTTTCATCGATATATATATCATGTCACTTGGTTATGCTATATTGCTTCCGCGCTAATCTCTGATCTTTTGGCTATAGCATATCCTTTTTGAAATCAAGTACTATGCTCATTTCATATCTATTGTGCTTGTCATGGCTTGAATGGTTAGGCATGTACTTGTCTTTCTTATAACTAACCCATGCCTATCTCATGTCAAGTCATGTTTTCTCTTATCAAAATTTACTCATTATTCTCTACTCGAGCTTGTATTGTCATTAATCACCTAAAAGGGGGAGATTGTAGAATCATGGACCCTTGTGTTTAGGCGATTAACGACAATACTAGATCACTATGACTAACGTGTGTTTTGCAGAGACAAAGTCATTTATGTTAGGTCATGAGTGATGCATTTTGAATGGGCTTAATGGATATTCATGCCCCCAAGATGGAAATCATTTCGGTTGCAAAGGATGGAGATACACGACGAAGACTAGGCTAGTTCTTAGTGCCATAAGGTTGAGAAGGGCACTAAGTATAGCTAGGGCTTTTGTTTTTCCTTTGACCGTACTATAAAGGGGGGTATGAGGTTAGTAGCTTGACCTAGGAGAGTTTAGGAAAGTGGGTATATGCACACTTGTCACAACTAGTCCTAGAGACCTTGCTTTCAGCCCTTGGTAAACCCTAGAAATGGTAGGAGCAAAATCCCTTAAGAAACCTCAGCGAAAACGGTTGAAAAAGAGGGAGAAAGGAGCTCCGGACCACTCTACTTAGTGGGCGTCGGACCATAGGAGAGTGGTCCGATGGTCCCTGACTTAGGCAGATTCTCAGCTCGAGGAGCTCCGGACCACCTGTCTGGAAAGCACCGGACCATAGGAGAGTGGTCCGTTGGCTTGGTTTAGAGTCAGAAGGCTCCGGACCAGTCCGACGGTTCGTCCGACGGCTAGTGCGACACCTCATGACAGGGGTTTGGGTCTATGCAGAGAGCACCCTGGCTCCGGACCAGAGCGTCGGACCAGGGCACCGGACCAAGGAGAGTGGTCTGGTGGTGTGTAAAAGAGAGAAAGGTTTTCACTCAGAGAGCACCGAGGCTCCGGACCAGAGCGTCGGACCAGTGCGTCGGACCAAGCAGAGTAGTCCGATGGTGCCTGAGGTTGAAACGAGAGTGAGCTCCGGACCAGTGTGCATGGTCCGGTGGTATGAGCTCCGGACTAGTCCGGTGGCTACACAGAGAGAAGAAAAAAAGTAAAAAACGGCTAGTTTTGGAGGTGGGGACTATTTATAGTTGCCCCCTTGGTTCTTAGAGCAACTCTTGGCCATTGTTTCAGCTGGTGACACCTTGAGAAATCTTTTGGAGAGCCAAGAGGCTAGTGAGGGAGAGATTAGAGAGAGTTCATCTTGTTCTTCCCTCCTAGAGTGATTAGGAGTGACTTGTGTGCATCCATCCACCTTCCTAGCCTTGAGTGGGTCAAGTGAAGGTTTTGTGCTTGTTACTCTTGGTGTTCGACAGCACCTAGACGGTTTGGTAGTGTTCGGAGGAAGTGACCACCGGGAGATTGTTGGCGGCTCTTCTCCAAGCTCTTGTGATCGGTTGTGGGCGATTCACCGAGCCGGAGTGGCGAAGAATCAGCCCGTAGAGAGCACTCTACCCTTGCGCGGGTAGAGGGGGAGGGATACCTTGCGAGGTGCTCAACGAGGACTAGGGGGGGGGGTGTCGACACCTCGATACCTCGGGAAAAAAAATCGCTGCGTTCATGAGATTTTCTTTTCCCTAGCTCTTTACATTTCCGCATTACTTTCCGTCATGTTTTTTCTTTCCTACTAGAATTGCTTAGGTTGTTTTTAATTCCTATGAACTGCTACCGCTTTCTAGCTAGGACACACGGACGGTAGGCACTAGGGGGTGATTGGCATTTGATAGGTTTTTATATTTGCTTTAGAAATTTAAAACAAGCCCAATTCACCCCCCCTCTTGGGCATCTTGATCCTTTCAGGTAGACCTCAGGAGGTGAGACCACGTGGTGGTCGTGCCCGGCGAGGTACCGGTCATGAGCCATACGGCTATGGACCTCGTGGTGGTGGCTTCACGCCCCACACCTTTAGAGGACCACCTTTTTCCTATGGTGGTGATCGCTACCCCCCTTATGGGAAGGGAGATGTTTTGTATGCCTCATAACCCTTTCTTTGGGCAAATGAACCAACATTGGTATCCTTCACAGTTTACTAACCCCAGTGTTGCTTCGTTTGCTCACCCTATGTCTTTCTATTGATGCAGGAAGGAGGACTAGAGGAGACATGGCTCGTGGATTTCGGATGTTCACGCCATATGACCGGAAGTGCCAAGTGGTTCTCCAGCCTCGACCCTGTGCGCCACACCGAGTATATCACTTTTGGGGATAATCCGTGTCAATTCGTCTTTTGTGTCCCAAGGGTCAATCCGTGTCAATTCGTCTTTTGTCCTCAAGGATGTTGCTTTGGTTGCGAATTTGCATTTTAACCTTCTCTCGGTTTTGCAACTCCTTGAAGACGGTTTTGATGTGAATTTCAAAGTTGACTTTTCTCGGATTCTTGACTCTCGGGGTGATCTTGTTTGCCGGATTTTGCCCTTCGGGAAGGTTTTTTGTGCGGATTTTTCTATCTCTTCCGAACCTTCTCGTTGTCTTCTTGCCGGTTCTTCTTCTGATCTTTGGAAGTGGCATAGGAGACTAGGACATCTAAGCTTCGACTGCTTGCAAGGCTTAGCTCGATGGACCTTATCCAAGGATTGCCAAAGCTAAAGTTCGAGAAGGATTTGGTTTGCCATCCTTGCTGGCATGGCAAGATGGTTGCTGCTTCCCATCCTCCGGTGACTGAGATTATGACCAAACAACCGGCGAGTTCTTACACATGGACACAGTTGGTCCAGCTCGGGTTGGGTTGGAAGGAGGGAAGTGGTATGTTGTTGTAGTCGTTGATGACTACTCGAGATACTCTTGGGTGTTCTTTTTGAAGAGTAAGGATGAGGCTTTTTTGCATGTTCGAGATCTGATTTTGAGATTGCAAAATGAGCTACCTAAGCATGCCATGAGATCTATACGCAGTGACAATGGCACAAAATTCAAGAATGCTCAGTTTGCATCTCTTTGCTCTTCTTTGGGTCTCGACCACCAGTTTTTCCTCTCCTCACAACTCCGCAGCAGAATGGTGTTGTTGAGCGTAAGAATCAGACCCTTGTTGAGATGGCTAGGATGATGCTCGATGAGCATAGGACTCCTAGGAGGTATTGGGTCGAAGCGATAAATTCTGCTTGCTATGTTTTTCAATCGCATTTTTCTCCGAGCTTTCAAGAAGAAGACTTCTTATGAGTTGCGATTTGGGAGACCACCCAAGGTAAGTCACCTACGGGTGTTTAGGTGTAAGTGTTTCATCCTCAAGAAGGGAGGTAAGTTGGACAAGTTTGAGTCTCGGTCTTCTGACGGTATCTTTCTTGGTTATTCTACTCATTCTCGTGCTTACCGTGCTCTTAACCTTGAGACTAACAAGTGATGGAGACTTGTGAGATTACTTTCGATGAGACTATGCCCTGTAGTTCCACTGCTTTTGAGCTTGCAGGTGATGATGAGGTGAACACTAGCATCTTTGTGGAGGAGGAGCAGGACGATGCCGATTGGGGTGATCCCGAGCCGTCTCCATCGGCTGCCCCCGTCGACCCTGCGACGTCTACTTTGGCTCACGGCCCCGACTCGTCTACTTCCTTTACTTGGGGGCCGTTCGAGCAGCTTCCTCAGTCGGTGCCCATTGCACCTGAGGGAGCTCCAGCTGCTATTGAGGGGGAGGCTACTTCTTCCAGGCAAGCTCCCCGCTACATCCAGAAGCAGCACCCGCCGGAGAACATCATCGGTGACATTGATCGTCGAGTCACGCGGTCCAGGTCCTATCTCTCTCACTTTGCTCATTCGTCTTTTGTCGCGTCTTTTGAGCCACGAGATGTTGGACACGCTTTGATGGATCCGGATTGGGTTAATGCCATGCATGAGGAGCTTGAAAACTTTGAGCGAAACCGCGTTTGGGTCTTAGTGCCACCAGCACCAAGTTGCCACCCATAGGTACCAAGTGGGTTTTCAAAAACAAACAAAGTGAGGATGTGGTGGTAGTGCGTAACAAGGCTAGGTTGGTAGCGCAAGGCTTTTGTCAAAAGGAGGGAATAGATTATGAGGAAACCTTTGCTCCTGTAGCTCGTTTAGAAGCCATTAGAATCCTTCTAGCTTTTGCAGCTTCTAAGGGTTTTAAACTTTTTTAAATGGACGTTAAAAGTGCTTTCTTAAATGGCTACATAGAGGAGGAAGTGTATGTTAGACAACCTCCTGGTTTCGAAAATACCAAGTTTCTAAACCATGTTTTTAAACTTCACAAAGCTTTGTATGGTTTGAAACAAGCCCCTAGAGCATGGTATGATAGGTTGAAAACGTTTTTGCTTGCTAAGGGTTTTAAAATGGGATCGGTAGATATGACGCTCTTTCTCCTCAAGCAAGGCAAAGACACTCTCCTAGTCTAGATTTACGTGGATGATATCATCTTTGGTGGTTCTTCTCATGCTCTTGTTGCCAAGTTTGCAGATCTTATGAGCAGGGAATTTGAGATGAGCATGATGGGAGAGTTGACTTTCTTTCTCGGGTTGCAAATCAAGCAAACCCGGGAAGGGACGTTTGTGCATCAAGGCAAGTACATGAAGGATATTCTGAAGAAGTTTGACATGGGTGAGGCAAAGCCTCTTTCGACACCCATGTCGACTATGACTGCCTTGGATGCGGACGAGGAAGGAGAAGCTGTGGATCAGACGGAGTACCGAAGCATGATCGGGTCACTCTTGTACTTGACAACGACTCGGCCGGACATCCAGTTTGCCGTCTACTTGTGTGCGCGCTTTCAGGCATCGCCGTGCACTTCGCACAAGCAGGCGGTGAAACACATCATGAGGTACTTGCGCTTCACTCCCGAATTTGGTCTTTGGTTTTCCGCCTCCTCCTCTCTTGTGCTTTGCGGTTATTCTGATGCTGATTTTGCCGGTTGTCGTCTTGATCGGAAGTCCACTTCTGGAACTTGCCAATTTCTCGGGTCTTCTCTTGTGTCTTGGTCTTCTCATAAACAGTCTAGCGTGGTTCAGTCGACCCGCGAAGCTGAATACGTTGCCGCCGCTAGCTGTTGTTCTCAGTTGCTTTGGATGATTGTGACTTTGAAGGATTTTGGTCTTGTGCTTATGTCACACCCCAAAATTTCCTATTTTGGGTTGTTCTTATAAAACACTAAATAAAATGAATTATTTCCAATGTTTATATAAAATTTTTCAAGATTTGTTAGAGTTTGCACAAATTCAGTATAGAAAAAGTGAATTTATAAACTTTTCTAAAATCAATTTTACAGGCTTTGATTGTTGTGCTGCTTGGTTGTTTCTTGTCTTGATGCATGTGAGTGTGTAAAGTTTACAAAACACGTGTAGTAAGTCGTTTATCGGTCTCCGGCCCGTCTCTGTCTTTTTCTATAATCAAATTCTGGCTCTCTTGATCTTAATATTTCTTTTGGACATTCTCAAGATCTTTTGTCTCTTGACCAAATCATTTCCTTGAGTTCATAATTCATCAACATGTCTCTAAATTCTTTCTGGGAATTTTTGTGAGTTTTTCCGGATCTTCTTCCTATTTATCTATGAGCATATTCTAATTTTTATATGCTTCACAATACCTTTTCATGATCTCCAAATATTTTATTTGGGTTCATCATGTTCCAATGTGTCTCCTAGAATTTTCCCCGAATTTTTGGAGCTTTCGGAATAATTTTCGTGGCTTAAATAGCAATTCTAGACTTTTCTGGAAGTATTTTAATCCCGAAATTTAATTAATTCCGAAAATAATAAATTATCTCGTTTTTCCGAAAATTCCAAACCCTAGCAATATATATATGCTGGCGTTCTCCTCGACGCAAGGGTTCCAAAAGTACGACCTATTTTCGCAGCCGCCACCCATAGCTCTGTAGATCTAAAGTCGAAGTTTCGCATCTACTAAATTCCGGCGAGCTTTTCCGGCCAACTTCGATGTCCCCCGCCAATTCCGAGACCACCACAAGGTTTGTCTCGTTGTCCTCTTCATCGTAGTGTCTTCATTTTATCCAATCCACCATCATTTGACTCGTTCCTCTCCGTTTTTCTTTTCCGGTGAGGTTTTCCCGGCGAGGTCATCCCCGGCCCCGTGCGTCGTCGACGGCGGGCCCCACCTGCGCCAGCGCCCTCAGATCGTGCGCCCGCTCCCGGCGCTGCCCCTGCCGCGCACCCTGGCCCCATGCGCCGCCGCTGCAGGAGCCACCGGTTGTGCAGCTGCTGTCCGTGGTGGTCGATTGGCCAGTGGGTGCGCCCCCACAGCCCGTGCCTCGGTCCTGGTTTGGCCGGCCGCTCCTTCCCCAGCCGGTTCCTGTTCCCCTGCCTCTACCCTCCCCTACCGATCTGTACTGGAGCAGCTCCTCTCTAATGGCGTGACTACGTCCGTACAGGAAGAATGGAGGTAGAAGAAGAGGTAATTACAAGTTTGTCATCCGGTTTGTAATCTCTGTAGTTTAATCATCGTAATTCCGTTTCGCTCTGTTCAAGTTGCGTTAGAATCGTGTCGTCGTGCTCTATGCTATAGTGTTGTTTTTCATGTAATCTAATTATAAATTTTTCGTTAATCTAAATATTAATTTAATTAATGTTTATTCAATAGCCCATCAATTAATTTAAAGCAATTTAAGTTTCAATTCCGTTTGAACCATTTAAATTATGTTTGCTTCATGTTGATATGACCTTTATGTTAATGTCAATGTTTGTCATGTCACATGCTTTTTCATATATTCTTGAATATTGAGTTAGTTAAATAAGCATACAACTAGTTTTATAATTAAAATCAATATATGTTTTATGCTGTGACCTTTTGTATAGAAATCTTAATATGAGTAATTGCTAATATTAATATGCTTCTAAAATATAATTTTATTAGTTTAAACATACATTCTATATTTTGATTAAATGTTGTCCCATATTTATTCTCTTTTGCAAAGATAAAGTTAAGCCTGTTTAAGAATAAATTATGTGATAATGTTTACAAGATTAAATATGATTTTCCCAAACCTGAATTAATAAGTTTCACATAGTTTTAATTAATTAAAAATACAATAAAGCATGCATGTTTCCTTTTATAATATAGTAAAGCCTTCGATAGTTGTTTTTTTAACGATAGTTCCGTTATCGGCGTCTCTTGCGTTCTCTCGACCGTAGCAGCGAACTCTCTTTTAATAGGTTGTTTTCTTTTGCCTGATATTTTGTTCTTAGTTGTCTCTTTTGTTTGCTTGCTTGTTTTTCTCCTGTGTGTGATGTTTGTTGCGAATAGAGCGTGATCCTTTGGTGAAGGAAGAGGAGCAAGACGTTGAGCAGTTCGAGCAGCCTAAGCTTGACCAAGGCAAGTGCAGACACCTTTGATCATTTTGTACATACTTCACTTTAATACACTTTATTTTTTTATGCATGTGTCTAAACTTGTGAAACCCTAAGACATAACTAGAATTGTTGTACCTTCCTTGCTCACCTGGGGTTTACCTTTTGTCGAAAGTAATGTAGCTATGCTTAGTTGCTTTACCTACTTTAGCTTATAATTACAACTCTAAACATGTTAACTACTACTAAAAGTGAATCAATGGTTTATGGAACATGGTGATGATGTGATCTCTCGTACACTTCGATTTGGTTGGTTCGAAGGGGGAACGAGTATTGGTCTGGGATCGGTGTTTTTTGGGTACTCGTATCTCCTCTCCCTGAGAGCCGGTTCGTGGAGCGGCCACCTAGGACATCCGTGCAGCTTCAAGCTATATGGCTCTGGCTTGACTAATTAACAGGGCAACCACTAGTAGGGTGTGGCTTATCGGGTAGGCGAGGGGAGTAGCCCATGTAATAAATATTAAGTTGCGATCGACCGGGTTCTATGGCTATGGGGACGGCTTCCGGCGCGTGGGCCAAACCCTATGGGTTGTACCCTATTAGTTGGACCCTGCGAAAGGTCTCGTAGTGAAACCCTGCCTGTTCACCTCGGTAGTGTTCTTGGGGAGTCGCGATCCCAGGCGAATGGGAATCATGACTTGAAGTGAAAGTGCACACCTCTGCAGAGTAAATCTGATATATCAGCCGCGCTCACGGCAAGAGCGGCCCGGATCCTCACATGGACAAAGTCATCTTTGCTCAACTTATTTCTGGCTTGAGAGAGATCATGGTTGGTTGGCGGTGAAGAGTTGGTGGTTGGTTTCTTTTGAGAGCTCGAGGTTGCTACCTCGAGTGTTGGGATTGCTATCCCTGTTGCTGATGAGATGCGGAGTTACTACCCCGTGGTGATGCCGAAGTTGCTACTTCCGACATGGTGCTCGATAATGATGATCTTACCTTTTAATCACTAAGGGATGGGTTCTATTAACCTCTTTTAGTAAATAGGTTGTATTAATAAAAGATGTCAACTAAAATGCTAAATGCAGTCAGTCGTGTCAGCTTTACCTTGTTTAAGCCTTGTATGTCATTACTTTCCATCTGTACTTGCTGAGTTCGACATGAGCTCACCCTTGCTATAATCACATAAAGGCTGCTCATAAGATCAAGACTGGGATGAGGAGTTCCCCGAAGACATCGATGGGTGTTAGGCTCGTGTGTCGCTGTCGTCGACCTTCCTGTGGTGTGATGGCTCCAGCTTTGCCTCGTTTAGTTTCCGCTAGACTTTCTTTTAAAGGTTTGTAATAAAGTACTCTTATATTCGTTTATCTTTATGTTTCGAACACTGTGCAATGTACCATTAATGATGTCGACGCATGTGTGTAAATTATGATCCTGGCACACATGTGTTCTGCATTCGGTCTCTTTTCTGAACTGGGTGTGAGAGCTTACTAAAGTGCCTCTGCTTTGTGATAGCACGAGTGCCATTAGTGTGGCAAAAAATCCTATGCTTCATTCTAAGATCAAGCACATCGACGTTCGTTTTCACTTCTTGAGAGATCACTACGAGAAGGGTGACATTGACCTCCGGCATGTCGAGACCCACAACCAGCTTGCAGATATTCTCACAAAACCTTTGGATCAAGCTGCGTTTTCTCGCCTTCGGGGCGCGTTGGGTGTTTGCTTTCCTTTTTAGAGGAGGAAAGCTTTGTGTATCATAGTTCTTGTTTTGATTTTGATTTTATCCTTTCTTTTTGTTTCTTTAGTTTTTAGTTGGTGTCGGTTTGCTTTTTGCATCTCTTTTGCATTTGTGACATAGTTCATTTTGAGCTTCGTACCTATAGCCGATATAATGAATCTATGCTCTATTTGAGGTGCTTTATGTGTCTATGGTGTTGCTTAACTTAGACTCTCTTTGATCTCTTGATATGCAATAGAGCTAAGTTAGAAAAACTTTTAAACTGATTTTAATTCCCTATGTCACCTCTGAAATGATACTAGAATGTGTAGGCTTTTGAAGATCCCTTGTGGCTGTTTTGTATATAGCTTGTAACTATGGCTCTTCATTGTTTCATTCACTTCCATTGAGCACCATATTTAAACTTGATCTAAAATGAAGTAGCTCTATGAATAGTGAATTGAAAAGATCGAGTTGGGTTTGCATTTGTGAGCACTTCACCGTGTGTTCGAGACTGCTTCCATTTGGGTTTGAACTTGAGCGGTGTCGTGTATGACCGAAACCGGTGTGTTAAGCTCTTTGTCTTCGCTCGGTTGATAAGTGGCATCACTTTGCTTACAACAACTCGCATACACTTGTAATGTGCCTAAAACTGAATTTTGCTGCAAAACTCTGAAAAATGTTGAATTTGATTTAGTTTGGGTCATTGGCTTGTTGTATGAACTTTGCTAGGGATAGTCTACTCGCTATACATGAGACAGTTTTGAGGTTGATCTTATCTCTTTTGACATGTTTAGTTGTCTTTCGGTGGTGATACCCTTTCTCTGCTCACACATGTATACTTCTCTAAAGTAGCTTCTAAAGTGATCTTTAGCTCACTAGAGTCTTTGTTGGGCACGTAGAGCTTTTCCTATTCTCACAGGATCACATCACTTAGAGCATCCTTTCATTTTCTTAGCTCTATGTATGAAGCTTTTGCACTCATTTTGCATTTCATGACATTTGTGGTCCTTCCTCTTGAGTTTTGAGCCTTGATGAGCTACATGTGTCAACAAGGGGGAGAGATGTGCATTCCACTCCATCTACACTTAAGGGGGAGAGTTGTGCTTAGTGGGGTGAGATTTGTGGTCAAGGGGGAGAAAATGTGTTTTTTTGTGAAAATCTTGCTTCTTTGGCTCTTTTCATCCTTGTTGGTATCTTGAGTGTGCTTTCGCCTAGGGGGAGATTTTTGCTAGATGTGTTGAGCCTTTGCCTCTTCTGGAGGGTCTAGCTTGTGTTTTGGCTCCGACAGGTTTCGATTGGCTTCTTGCGTGTCATGCGCTTTAATTGGTATCTTGGAGAAGTTTCTTGCCATAAGGCATTTGGTATCTTTGTCTTGCTAGTGGTGTTGAGCCCGTTTTCTGCCTCTTCTTGAGGGCTAGCTTTGTTTTGCTTGGTTGCGTCGAGCCGTTGCCCATGTCTTTGGGAACCAAGTTTTAGATGCGATTTGCTTCTCTCAAGTGACCTCGTTTTGGCTTTCTTAGCTTTTGGTCATTTGGAGAGCTTTACCTTATGGCTCAAATCTGAAATGCACTTGTGTTGGCAATGCACTCATCAAGGGGGAGATTGCGAACACATGGTTGATATGTGCCCATGTTTGTTGAGCTTTGATGATGAGTGATTGTTCAACATGTGAGTATTTCAGTTTTGAGCGGTTTATACTAATCCTTGCGAAAGCATGTTTGTGCCTGTCTATCGGCTTGTGGTGTGCAGGTGCTATGCCCGAAGACAGTGGTCAATGGCATGGAGAAGGTCGAGTAAAGGCTTGCCGTGCTGATGGACTTAGAGTGGTGAAGGGCGGAAGCGGGGCTCGGACCGAGGGACCATGGGCGCCGGCAGACTAGCTGTGGTGACTAGTGCTTGGCACCGGCAGGCGCGACAAGACATAGAGGTAGACCGAGTCAGCCGAGTCAAGACGACGGATGAGCGGGTCGAGCGAGGGCTCATGAGACTCGGAGTCCAACTGGGCGAGGACGACGTGGCTCGAGTTCGAGCGGTTTGGTGGTTTGGGCCGCAAAATCACCGATGGACGGTTTCAGAGTTTGGGCCACAAAACTCGGGGTTCGGTAGTTGAGCCCAAAGCTACCGGTGGTAGGTTTCGCGGGTTTGGACCTCAAAACCCGGGCGGAGCTTCCGAGGAAGCGGGGGCGGCACGTGGCGGAATCCTGGAGGTTGCGTCGAGGCGACGACAAGTCCAGGCAGGAAGCAGGGCTGTCCGATAAAAACCTAGAAGATATTTTGGGAGCTTGGACTGCAGTGTCTCAGGACTGGGTAGTTCACTCATGTATCGAGGGGCTAAGTGAAAATGTCCACTTAGACCTCCTTATAAGGGGATGAAGGGTTATCTTCATCCTCACATCTTGCATTTGCCTTCCTCCTCTCATTCCTAGGTTTTCCCCTCCCCTAGTGATTCTTGCTTGAGGTCCACATGTTAGTCTTTGTAAGAACTTATTTGTGTCAAGGAATGGAGACCGTAACCTTCTCGTGTCCTCCGGGATTCAATTCATGAATTGCTTGTTTCGTGTTCTTCACGTTTTTGCAATTCCCCTCTCCGGTGTTTTTGCTTGATCTCTCTCGTTTCTTGATCTTTTTGCAAACCACTTGTTGGATAAGGTGCTAGGATCCCTTGTGAAGGTTTTTACCGAAGGAATCGAGTTTGTTTGGGGTGAGCACGCAGATCGGGCGATTTTTCTTTCTCCGGTCATTTTTCTTCCCCTCTCGGATTTTAATTTATCCCGAATTTTGTGAGGCACCAAAGGCAATGAAACTCATTGAGTTGCATCAATAATACCTCAGGAGCCTGCCCACAAAATTTGGGGTCAATCGGAGTTGATTTGATTGAGTTTCAACTTTTTTAGAAATCAGCCGAAAACAGCTCGCTGAAACCGGACGTGTCGGTGTGAATTCTGGACGTGTACGGTATTTTCCCTTTGGTATTTTGAGCTGAAAATTTGTGGAGACCTGATACTTGGTGTTTAGAACCTAGGGTTAAAATTTCAGAATTTTCGGACACAATTTGATAGGGTTTTCGATTTTTCTCTTGAGACCTGTCTGGGCTGAAAAAGTAAACTGGACGTGTCTGGTATTGATACCGAACGTGTCCGGTATTCGCTGGAGCAGTGCTGCAAATTAGCTATCTTGAGTGTTTGGACTCCGAATTGCGTTCCGTCTGTTGCGCTAGGTTTCTACCTTATCAAGGAACTTATCTAGGTGCTCTTGTCACTAGTTGACTTGGGTGTTTTAGATTCGAGTACTTGCTTCTCCCATATAGAAGTTGAGTATCTCATTTTCCTTCCTTCGACTCGGTTAGTGAACTTAGCGCTTTTGTGGTGTCCCATTGTGTTCCTAGAGAACATTCACCCTCTTCTTGGGTCATGGATGTCACGGTGATTGGGTTTGGCTTTTGGAGGTGATTTTGGGATAGCGGCCAAATCTTTCGAAAGAAATTTGAGGCTCCCATTCAACCCCCTCTGGTCGCCGTTATCGGTCCTTCAGCGTCAGGGCTCGTAGCCTCAAAGCAACTCGCGGCCGAAATGGCGGCCGAGGCTAGCGCGTCGCGAGAAGAGTCCCAAAACACCAAAAGGGTCGGATCGTTTGAACCTACAAGGTCTACAAAGGCGGTCGCGCTTGACACCCGGGATGGGGAAGAGAGGACCGTGCACGTCAGCACCTCCCTTTCCCCCAAATAGGAAAGCGAGCTCGTCGACTACCTCCGCGCGAACATCAATGTATTCGCATGGAGGCCCTCGGATATGCCAGGCATACCTAGGGATGTCGCCGAGTACTTCCTGCATATCAAGCCGGGCTCCAAGCCGGTCAAGCAACGGCTGCGCCATTTTGACTTAGTTAGTTAATTCAATAAAAAAGAAAAGGGGACTCGCACTTGATTTCGTTGCCCCAGCAAATCCCATTCAATCGTTTACTTATGGAATGAGTCCGTTGGAAAGTTCAATCAATTTTTTTTCATATAAATTTCGCCTTTTGTGAAGGATCTGTGTGTACTCTACTTTCCTATCTAGGACTTCGATATACAAAATATATACTACTGTGAAGCATAGATTGCTGTCAACAGAGAATTTTCTTAGTATTTAGGTATTTAGATTCAAAATATCAAAGGGGCCTATTAAGAACTTTAACCGTGATCGGAGAGGAGATCAAGAAGCTCCTCGTCGTAGGTTTCATCAAGGAGATATACCACCCCGAGTGGCTCGCCAACCCTGTACTAGTACGTAAGAAGAGCAGGAAATGGAGAATGTGTGTTGACTACACGAGTCTCAACAAGGTCTGTCCAAAGGACCCATATCCACTACCGCGCACAGACCAAATAATCGATGCAACGTCAGGGTGCGAACTTCTCTGCTTCCTCGACGCATACTCAGGGTACCATCAAATTAAGATGAACGAGTCGGACTAGCTCGCGATGTCGTTCATCACCCCAATCGGATCCTTCTGCTACGTCACCATGCCTTTCGGGCTTCGAAACGCCAGGGCAACCTTTCAGCGAACCATGATCTGATGTTTCGACGAACTCGTGAGCAAAACCATCGAGGTCTACGTAGACGACATTGTCATCAAGTCCCGGCATGCCGATGGACTCGTGGCCGACCTCGCGCTCACCTTCGCAAAACTCAAAAAGAACAACATCAAGCTTAACCCGGAGAAGTGCGTCTTCGGGGTCCCCAAGGGCATGCTCCTGGGCTTCGTCGTCTCCGAAAGGGGGATCGATGCTAACCCCGAAAAATCACCGCCATTGAAAAAATGGGGCCAATCCATAACGTGAAAGGGGTGCAGCGGGTCACCGGTTGCCTCGCGTCGCTTAGCCGTTTCATTTCCCGTCTCGGCGAGAAAAGTTTGCCTCTGTATAGGCTCCTGAAAAAATCTGAGCGATTAGCCTGGACGCTGAGGCTCAGTCAGCTCTTGACCACATCAAGCAGCTGTTGACCAACGCGCCTATCCTGGTCTCACCCCACGACGAAGAGAAGCTCCTGCTATACATCTCCGCCACGACACAGGTGGTGAGCATGGTCCTAGTCGTGGAGAGAGAAGAAGAAGGGCACGTGATCAAAGTACAGAGACCTGTATATTTTGTTAGCGAAGTGCTGAGCGACTCAAAAACCCAGTATTCCCACCTGCAGAAACTGGTATATGCGGTGGTCGTGACTAAAAGAAAGCCGTTACATTACTTTGGATCGCACGAAATAACAGTCGTGAGCGACGCGCCGTTGGGAGAGGTCATCCTGAACAGGGACGCCGCCCCTCGCATTGCCAAGTGGGCGTTAGAGCTGATGGACAAAAATATTACTTACGCCCCGCGAAGCGCTATCAAATCACAGGTCTTGTCCGACTTCATTGCGGAATGGACGGATGCAACTCTCCCTGCTCCGACTTTGATGGGTCCCTCATGAAGACCGGCGCAGGCGCAGGGATCGTCCTGACGTCACCCCATGGGGTGAAAATGAAGTACATGGTGCGTTTGTTGTTCCTGACGTCCAACAATGAGGCAGAGTACGAAGCCCTGCTTAACGGACTATGGATCGCGATCGACCTAGGGATAAGCCGACTCGACGCCCACGGGGACTCCTAGCTGGTAGTCAACCAGGTCATGAAGCAATCCAACTGCGTCGACTCGCGCATGGCCGTGTATTGCCAGGAGGTGCGAAAACTCGAGTCCAAGTTTGATGGCCTCGAGCTCAATCACGTATCCCGACGACAAAATGAAGAGGCCGACGCACAGGCCAGGGCGGCCTCAAGCCGGGAACCCGCGCCTCCCGGAGTGTTTGCAAATGACCAACCAAAGCCGTCCATCAACACCGGGGAGACAGAGGTCTCTAGTTCTCCTGGCACTAGCTCCTCAGCGGCCTCAAGGGTCACCGAGTCCTCAACCACCTCTAGCAACGTAGTAGCAGAGGCGATGAACATAGAGCAGGAAGAGTTGATGCCAAAGGAGAGAGACTGGAGGCGACCGTATGTAGATCGCCTGACCAAGGGCGAGCTCCCCACGAATCAGGTGGAGGCTAAATGTCTCGCCAGACGAGCCAAGGTTTTCGTCCTTGTCAACGGTGAGCTTTACAAGTGAAGTGCAACCAGTGTTCTGCAACATTGCATCCCAACCGAGCAGGGGAAAAAACTATTGCAGGACATCCACCAGGGGGCTTGCGGACATCACACGGGGGCCAAAACCCTCATGGGGAACGCATTCCAACAAGGTTTCTACAGGTCGATGGCCGTGGCCGATGCACAAGCCTTGGTCCGTGCCTATGAGTGTTGCCAATTCTTTGCCATGCAGATCCACATGCCCACTCAGACACTCCAAACCATCCCCCTTACATGGCCATTCGCAGTCTGGGGGCTCGACATGGTCGGTCAATTCGAGAAAGCACCCGGGGGATACACTCACTTGCTGGTCGCCATAGACAAGTTCACCAAGTGGATCGAGCTACGCCCCATCACTAACATTAGGGCTGAGGAAACTGTCAGTTTCTTCACCAACATCATCCATCGCTTCGGAGTGCCCAACTCCATCATCACCGATAACGGAACGAACTTCACGGCAAATGAATTCTTAGAGTGGTGTGACGAGCACCACATACGAGTTGATTGGGCCTCCGTCACGCACCCGGAATCCAACGGGCAAGTGGAACGTGCCAACGGGCTCATCCTACAGGGGATCAAGGCTAGAATCTTCGACCGAATGAACAAGTACGGTAAAAAATGGCTCCAAGAGCTCCCTTCCGTTCTGTGGAGTCTCAGAATGATACGAAGTAGAGCCATCGGCTTTTCACCATTTTTTCTGGTCTACGGCTCGGAGGCCGTCTTACCCACCGACCTTGAGTACGGGTCCCCAAGGGTGGAGGCTTACGACCCTAAGAAGGCAGAAACCTTCTAGAAGATGCCATAGATCAGGTCGACGAGGCCAAGGACGCCGCCCTCCTACACTCGGCCAAGTACCAGCAGGCGCTACGATGATACCACAATCGACGTGTCCGACCAAGGGGTTTTCAGCCGGTGGATTTAGTACTCCGAAGAATCCAAAGCAACAAAGAACGGCGTAAGCTCACATCACCCTGGGAAGGACCTTACATTGTCCATGAAGTGATAAGAACAGGGGCTTACCGACTCAAGACCTTCGCCGGCAAAATCTTCTCCAACGCCTAGAACATACAACAGCTACGTCGTTTCTACCCCTAAAAAACTCCTCGTTACAACATTCCAGTCGATTTTTTTTCTTTTTTACGCATCATAAAGTCTTGGGTAAGAGCCTTTCTCTCACACACGGCATACAAAGAAACCTCTTACCCGGGGGCTACACGATACGTACAAAATAAAAAAAAATTTGAACAAATGTACATAACCCAAGTTCATTACAACCATTCCAAAACATCAAAAGCAAAAGGGTTAGAGCCTGGATAAGTTGCTAAATATTACAGCCTCATCCTACTATTGCGATAGGCAACCACATCGGGAGCATTGCTAGTCCAGAGCTTGAACTCATGGCAAAGGCAACACTCCGGGCTACAGTACATAATGGCCCGGGCCATACCCTCGCTCGCCAGCCCAAAGCGTCTGCACATCTCCCAAACGTAGACATGGGGGTCGTCGACTGCTAGTGCCGGCACGTCCCCCGGGCAAATAATCCCCCTCCGCCACGTGATGACGCAAAGATCGTCGCGGGAGTCGTAATGGAGCGGGGTTAAGCTGTGGTTGCCCCATCTACCATCCGGGAACGCGCTGCCGGCGACCCGGTTGATGAGAACGAGAGCTTCAGGGTCCGCCGGATCTGCGAAGTACAACATCATGGCCCAGAAGTACATCGCTCCGGCATCCCCGGCCAGGATCGCTCAACCAATGAGCGCCTGGCCGGAGGGGTCTCGCCCCCACACCATCAGCCTTTCCACGCCACAAAATCACATGGCCTCCCGATGGCCGGCCTCGAAGAAGCACTGCTCAAGAATGATCCCCCGAAATCGGTAGCAGGACCGACAGTAACGCTGCATCTCCCAAAGGGACAAAAACCGAACCATCGCGCCGTCATTGTAGATCCTTCGGAAAACACCGTAGACTTGACGAAGGCGCATGTAGTCAAGAAAGCTACCTCCATGGTCGATGTCGCGAAGAAGGATCTAGAAGAGAAGCTCTTCCGACAGCATCAGCAGAGCGCTGAACGCCATGGCGAGGCGAGCGCGGTCAGCCTCCATCCCGCAAGCAAGATTGACGCGCCTCCCCGACCCCTCTTGGCAATGACGAAGCCTCTCCTTTCTTACCGCTCTTAGTTGGTGAATGGAAGAAACCAAAGAGAGCGGTTGAGAGTCACCCCAGTCCTCCAGGATATATAGCACAGAACCACCGTCCCTCCGCCTTCCGCACACACGCCCCCTGAGTCATGAAAAACACAACTCCTCGCACCCCGTGCGCGCCCCTCAGGGTCATAAAGACGCGACTCTTCGTATCTCGGGCGTCAACAACATCAGCAAACCACTAGTGAGATGTGGGCCGCTCATCCGAACCAAACGATGGCTACTACAAGGGTTCGCGAGTCGCAAACGGCGTCAACTTCCCACAAATAGACAAGCCAGGCACCACAAGAGCGTAACCAGCCCACCACACTCAACGAAAGAGGTGAGAACGACCGATAAGTACGTCCATCTAAAGAACGTTCAATTCTTTTTATCCCCTCTGTGCGAAATGCAGGAACGACAACGGGGTAACAGTCGAAAGACTGTCTTTTACCGCTACGCTTATATGCCAAATGAGTTATTAGGGGTCGTGGGATCGTGTGTTGGCCCAAGACTTCACGGGTTCGACAGCCTCCCTGGCCAAAATTGAAGATTGAGGGACATTGCTAAGTGGGCCCTAGCGGCCGGAACGTAGACATCTTCACGTCGAACGCGCTTAGTAAACGTGTTTAGGCTTCAACAGATAACAAAATATGTGGTAAACACCTCAAGGGGTAGCATCGGGCCCTCGGATCCCAGCGAACGGATCCGGGTACTATACATATCGACTGTTGGAGATTAGAGATCGGTCCGCGATGGACCTATGCCGGTGCGAGCCTCCACGGATGAGGACCCGGGGTCTCCCCTAAACTACCCGATTGCAGCTCGCCGAGCGCTCGATCTCGTCCATCGAGGAAAGACACGAGGCCGCTCACTTCCACATCCTAGATCATGGGGGTGCGAGGAAGAAATATGGGAGTCGCACGATGGCGGCCCCAAATGCATGATCCAACAAACACGATATGTAACGAACGAAGGCCTAGGAAATGGAAATGATAGCTAAAATGACGATTACAGGAGCTTAAAAGGAGGGCTCAGCAGGCCCGGTCCATGCAAGAAAGATAAGGTGCCTCGACCAACGCAACACATCCAACTTAACTAACGGTTACGGGATCTCCGCCCTCGGCCCCTCCGCCAGGACCTCCTCTGTAGGCACGACATCGACAACGGCCTCAGCTGCATCAGAAGGACGCTCAATAAGGTGGACATACTGGTCGACGCTCCGCCACTGTGGGAACCCGGCGGCATCCACCATGTCCGTCCCAGAACGGACCTCGGCCATGGCGAACGCGACCCCAGCCCCACGGAAGATGGCACGCGCGATGACGTTGCGGATGCGCGCGAGAGCAGCCTGAAGACGGCCGACCGCGGTGCTCCCGGGCGCATGGGGAAGGCCGGTGACGTCATTCGCAGCAGAACGGAGCGCTTGCAGTTCCTCCTCCAGCGCTACGAAAAGAAAACAATACGATATGCACAAGCAGGTCGTAATGGAACATACTTAGGAAAGAGCGGCGAAGCTTACCCACGACACGTCTATCAGCCTTGGCCAGCTGATCGCGGAGACAATATCCCGCTTGAACGGACCCTAACAAGCTCTGGCGAAAACCTTCGAGCATCCGATAAAGCAGCTCTGTGTCCTGAATCTGGCGAAGGTTCTGCATTGGAAAACTAAGCAGCTCCTCTAACAAGCTCCGGAACCTACACACAGGAGGTGTGGGCGCAGACCCCGGTGGGGCTGGAACGACAACCGGACGAAGAACGGCTCCTGGACCCGCATGAGGCATCAAATGGGCCGACACGAGCATGTCGGATGGCGCTGCCCACACCTCGAAGCCACGAGGGAGAGAGGCGTCGTAGGACGGATAAGGCCTCCTAATCAAAGCACGAAAGATTAGTAAGTATGTGGATCATAACAGGAAAAAAGAGATTAAGGGTGGCACGATATGGGCACCATCCCGCCTTGGTCATCCGGCGACGAAGGCTACGAGGATCGGACACGCTTCCCCCGACGAAGCCACCATCCATGAGGCGTTTGCCACGGTCCATAGCCCAACAAGCAGCAACCCAAGCGGGAAAAAGCTTAAACGAAGAGTGTAAACGAAGAAGCAAGATAGAGCAAACCAACTCACTCGTCGCACCACTTTAAATAGACTAAGGAACGGAGTCAGCAAACCCCGGATCACCCCGAGACCGGACGGGACCCACCATTCCCATTTTCAACTTGCAGGGATGGTCAGAGAAGCGTAAGGGGCACTATGAAAAGTCTTGTCACGACGAGACGACCAATACGTCGCGCACCAGGCTAGGGTGCGGCGTGAGTCGCCCTAACCATTAGGCCTGCCATAGCTACGCTTCAGTCGCTGACAGAGCACTACCACGGCTCCAACTCTGGTTCGGGCACAAACTGATCCGTATGGCCCGACCAAACAACACCAGCGCACGCCCGGGAGCTTCATGCCACAGAAGATCACCGTACGCAGAGAGCTCATTAATGGATGCGTAGGAAGGCGCGACGACCGCCCGACTACATCTAATCACGACGGACGAGCCGAGGTGTCAACAGCAGGAACGTACGATACGTGGCGACGGACGAGAGGTGGACAAGTTACAAGGCTCGGCGGCAAGTGGCACACAACATCATTACTCAACAGTGTTATCGGCAACGGCAGTAGGTTGTCAGGTGTTGATATTTGTTAACGCAAACAGAGAAATTACTTGGAAGTAATCCGCAAACGCACGGATACCGGTGAGCACTTCACCCGGGAGATTATCCAGAGTATCGTAATTTATTTTTCCACAGGGAGAAAGGGTGCATCTGACTAACCAAATCTATGCTATTAACCTTTAGGCTACAAACAAGGTGATCTTGATATGAGCGATTAGAGAAGATTGCGACTGTAGTCTCGTTCTAGTCTAAGCAAGATATGAGTTATTATTCTATTAGGGAGAACCGTCGAGATAAGAGACACCTCAGAGGATGCTTAGCACACGGCCTATAAAGCCTACCAGTCCTTCTAACGGGATTGTGGGTTCCAAAGGTATCTACGGGATTGTCACTTTCCGAGCTACTACCACAGATCCGGCTAGACAGGGGATATCTACGAGTATCCTAGCCCAAACACCACGTTTACGCTTGAGATGATTACCCTACCCTCTACGCGAAGAGAATAAAGTAAACTCACATACCAAAGAATAATAAAATAGAGAACTTACTAGAATTAGAAGTCGAAATACCGAAGAAATCCTAGGAGCAAGTCTCGGGTTAGGAGACTTGATCCCATCGATACAAACTGGTGAGGAGACACCGACAGGTCGGGCTTCTTCCAATTCACACCTCCACTCTAACTCTCTCAATCTAGAAGAGTAAACTCTAATCTCACATAGAAACTAAGGATAGTTTCCCTTCAATGCTAAGCCCTAGAGAATAGATCCATAAGGGATCTTGTGTGGCGAATCCTCTTTGGAAAAATGCAAATGAATAATGGATTGCCTTTAGCCAGGGGGCAGGGGTCCTCCTTATATAGCCCCCTCAAATGATCGTTAGCCGTCGGATCAAACCAACCTTAATGGAGGGTTTAGATTAAACCTCAAAGGCGGTGGAACCCTAATCCACGAGGCAGAGCCTCATTGGGCCTGGACCTAGGGCGGCCGCCCTAGGGGGGAGGGCGCCCAACCTACTCTGCTGACAAGTGGGTCCCTCCTTCCTCAGGGGTGGTTCTGGAGTCTTGTAGATTAGTATTTTTTCGTACGGAGGTATTATGTGTCTATGTAATCCTTACTTGTGGGCCTCTTTTGCTCTTTTGCAGTTGTCTCCCTGCAGAAACAGATAAACACCAAAACTCATGGAATTTTGTTAGTTAAAACCCTATGTCTAGGTGGTGTGTTACAAATATATCCTTTCTTCTGCTTAGTTGACACTTAGAATTGATACTTAAGAGGTGCCAACAAGCTCCCCCATACTTAGGCTTTTACTCGTCCTCGAGAAAAGGATGGTGAAAACATAAGATTTAGGTTTAGACATCAATAGTAGAAAGTTCCTTTTATACCTACACTGCGGGAGTTTAAATAGAGTTACCATATAACTATGAGCAGTTGAGGAATAAAGTAGCTAGAAGCAGAGACCCTTCATCTTTCAATCTTGTCACTTGGAGTTTTTGCATGTTTAGCTTAATTCTTTCCTCGTGCTCTCATATCACTCATAAATGTATCAAAAAGTATAGGTAAACGTGGCATACTTACCTTGCATGTATTGCCTGGTCAAACCAGGATCCGAGGAGAATAATGCCATACTCTTAGATCAAGACTTGTTGGTCAAATTTTATTATAATGTCATCTCTTGCTGGTGCATTGCTATTAGAGGAACCATGGGCTATCTTTGTATATATGTTTTTTTGAGTGGGTACTGAAGTACCCCTAATTCTACTGCGAGGTTGTCGGACTTTTTTCCCATTTTTATTTCCTCGAATTAAATATTTTTGCATAGCCCATTCCTCCAATACAATACTACTTCTAAAGAGTGAATCTTTTGTGTTTGTAATGTATGAATGAAGCCTTGACCTTCGGAGTATGATAAAATTCTAACAAGGATCCACACGATTCAAACAAACTCAATACAAAGCAAGTAGCCTTTGGCTTTTGGTAAGTGTAAAGCATGTATGGGATGGTAGTTATTTATTTTAAAGAAATTCTCCAAGTGACATAGATTATCAAGAATTAATTTCTCTTGATCTACCATCTTATGTTCCACAACGACTTAAGTAACATGGAGTCTCTAATTAAATTCCAAACAATAGCAGGACTCCGGAAAACTTTTATACAAAGTGTCTTATTTAAGGAAACATTTTATCATTTTAGTTTATCATGTTTAAAGCACTTATTTATGGAAACTCACTGCACGAATTGATATTCAGGGATACATATGAAAAAATGTAACGTGCAGGGAGCAAACCTGACTGTGGACGAAGGACGGGGCAGGGGTTGCTCAGCCCAGGGCGGGCGCCCTGAGTAGTGGGGCGGCCGCCCAGCTGGGGTGGCCCCTCGGCCTCTGCTTCGGCGTGTGTGGTTGTTGCTCTGTTTCTTTACGAAATTTGTGTTCATTGTGGTTGAATCTGTTCGTCTCGTCATCGAGGGTCTTCCCTATTGATGCTTCTTAACGTCATTACCAAAAGTAGAATAGTTTCTATTTCTGATAACGGCGCCAAAAAGGGTTAACCACCTCTCATGCCACTTAAGCCAAGTTGTCATCCCCAGCATGACAGAGAGATGCGGTATTGAAATATGCAATTGCTCTAAGTGAATATGAATAGAAATATGTTTCTGCAAGCACACAGATAATACCGAAGTAGCATTTTAACCAGGAGTATTCCAGGTATCGTTATTTATATTTTTACCACTGGGAAGGGATACTAAAGAATAAATGAGGAATGAGTATTAATGATCAATGAGTATCACTGCATGTGTAATGGAGAGTTTTCATCTATCTCACTCAGTACAAGATAAGTGTCACATAAGATATAGATAATGAATGAATAGTAACAAAAGATAAATACTGATCAGCATAAATGTAGCCACATAAGATAATGATAAGCACCTCAACAGATATTCTAGCAAGTCATTAGCATGGAATTAGGATGAACTACAAAGATATTTCCTAAGTCATTCTTAACTATACAGTCTAGTATACTATGATTAGTGCAATTACACTTGACAATTATGGCGAGAAAAGAGATATTCATGTATAGTGAGTATTACTAAGGAAGTGAAGAACATAGCAATCATTTCCCCGTAATAGAACTGTTTTGCCTGCCCTACAAACGGGAGGAGGACTACAAAGGACTCAACAGGACTGTCACTCCCGCGAACTACCTCACGATCCGGAATGTAGGGTACAATCGCAGATAAATACGGTCTAGGCACCACGCCTACACAATATCTATCATTTACCCATAGTACTGGTGGATAAACGCTATACGATCCTAAACATGCATATGATTCAGATCTAACTATGCCAAGTATATAATCATAATAAACTAAGAACAATATAACTAAGAACATAAACGAATAGAGTAAAGTCATAGACAATATAATGAAGTAGAGCAAAGTCATATTCATAATATTGAAGAACAAATGAAGAACAATGAAGAACTAGATAGAGAATTACCAATAATCCTCCTGACAGATCCGGAAACCAATCGAAGATTGACTCCTTCTAGTTCTAATCCTATATAGCTATGCTAAACTAGAGATCTAGTTGATGTGGTGGCTCTAGGGCTTGATTAGGGGCTTCTCCTCTTGAGATGGATGATGAATAATGAATTAGGTCAGAGAGGCTCCCTCCTCAGGGTCAGAGGGCCTTCCTTATATAGCCTCCTCAAATGAACGTCTGCCGTTGGATCAAACCGACCTTGATGGAGGGCTTAGATGCAACCTCAATGGCAGTGGAGAGGTGGTCCCACATGGCAGAGCCGGTGCGGGCGCCCTGCCCCTGGGCCTGCTCGGGCTCTCGCTTCTTCCCGCGCCTTCTTGACCCTTCTAGATTATTCTTTGTTGTTCGAATGATAATTATCTCTATGTAAACATGACATGTGGGTCTTTCCTCCATATTTCCTGATATCCCCCTACAGAAACAGACATTCACCAAAACTCATGGAATTCTATTAGTTTAAACCTTATTTCTAGTTGTTGGTTTCATTTAGATCCTTATCCTTATTTAGTTGACGGTTAATTTTGGTACTTAAGGACCGTCAATATTCCCCATACTTGTTTCCTGTTTTCTTTTGAATAACAACACAGTGGAGACAAGCAAGGTACAATCGAAATGATCTTTATTTATTATTTATTATTTATTTTGAGGCATGTATTACAAAGGGAAATGAAACAAACTAACTTCTAGCTAATGGATCTAATCATGCCTCAAGAACTGCATAACTCGCTAAAGCATCTAGCGACGTTCTAAATACTTCATCTTCTTGTTAAGCTCATCTATATCGCGCTTAAGGCCATCTATTGTGGTGCTCACGTTCGTGAACTGCCTAGAGAAGAAGCCTAGAGAGGTTTGTAGATTGATGATTGTGTCATCCCTAGCATGGAAGTCTTTTTCTAGATCCGCTACGGCTTTGCGGTGTTTTGGGGATGACTCAAAGGAATTGAGGGAGTGCTTCGGGGCATCCTTTAGAGGCATGAATTTGACTTTGGGTGCGCGGATTCCCTCGAAGTAGGGACGTTCCTCTTCAATTGTGTACTTGATGTTGTTGAGCTCTCCATTTCAATGGGTCTTCACTCCTATGACCCTCTCCTTGGGTCTTGGTGGAAGAACCTTGGTGCCGGCAGGTACCTCAATGATGTGCTCTTCCTTCGGTCCCTTGAGTAGGAGCGGTTGCGGTGGTGCAACGAGGACAGGCTAGGCGTAGTAGGATTTGCGATAGCGTTGCTGCTTTGGCGAAATGGTGGCTAGCGGGAGCTCATCGTGGACTAATACTAAGGCTTTGGAATCTGGATCTTCTTGCGGGAGCTGGTCGAGGTTGGATCCGTAGGGGACCATCCTCCTATCGGCGTTGCTGTTGCTGGCCATGGGAGCAAGGAGATCTAGCAAGCTTCTAAGCGAGAGCTAAGGGAATGATTGAATGATGATGATGGCTGACGTCAGGGGTCCTTTATATAGGGGTGGAAAAAGGCCTCTAGAAGCATCTACGGAGCAAAACTCGCGGGGAAATGGATGGATAAGTGTTCTGCAAGGTTTATCGGATAAGGGAGAATAGAAGGTTCGGGAGAGCGAAAGGTGGCGGCGAGAGGTGACAGGGGTGGGGTGGCCGCCCTACACCCTAGGGTGCCCGCCCTGGTTAGGGTTTTGCTGCCGGGCCTCTTCCGCGCAATCGTTTCTAGAAGGTTCTATGTCCCGAAAAACATATGCATGGCCTAGAATGCAAAAATTAAAATGATTGGGCCTTAAAATTCACTTAAAAGATAGAAATTAATTATGTCTATTTCTTCTAATTCTTCATTAGGTTCTAAAAATATTTTGAGACGTTGACCATTTACCTTGAATAATGTACCTTTGTTATTTTGATGTGTGATTGCTCCGTGGGATGATGAATTGACTACCTTATATGGTCCTTCCCATTTGCTTCGTAGCTTTCCGTGTCCGAAGAGCTTTACCCTGGAATTAAAAAGTAATACCTTATCTCCGGGTGTGAACTCTTTCTTCTTGATCCTCTTGTCATGCCATCATTTAACTCTTTCTTTGTAGATCTTTGAATTGTGGTATGCTTTTTCTCTCCACTCCTCTAATTCTGATAACTGCATTTGTCTTTTCTCTCCAGCAGCTTCAAAATCCATATTCCATCTATTTATAGCCCAGTGTGCTTTGAACTCTAGTTCAACAGGTAGGTGACAAGTCTTCCCATATACGAGTTGATATGGAGACATTCCAATTGGAGTTTTGTATGCAGTCCGGTATGCCCAGAGTGCATCGGGTAACTTGTCCTTCCATGTTGTTCCCATCACATTTACTGTCTTCTGAAGAATATTCTTGATCTGTTTGATTGAGGTTTCTGCTAGCCACTTGTCTGAGGGTGATAAGGTGTAGCGACGTTGTGGTGGATACCATGCCTTGCTAGATACTTTTCAAAACGTTTGTCGATGAAATGTGATCCTCCATCACTTATCACTATTCTGGGGACTCCAAATCTTGGAAATATGGTCTCTTCAAACATCCTCTTTGAATTTACGTTGTCGGCATGTTTGCAGGGTAATGCTTTCACCCACTTGGAGACGTAATCAACCGCCACCAAGATATACTCACAATTCTTTGATGGGGAGAATGGTCCCATATAGTCGATTCCCCAAACATCAAAGAGCTCTATCGGCAAATTGCTGGTAAGTGGCATGGCATCTCTTGAGTTTATGTTGCCGTGTCTTTGACATGGCCCGCATCTTCTGATAAATTCTCTGGTGTCTTCATACATTGCTGGCCAATAGAATCCACATTGCCAAATTTTTTCATGTGTGCGGAATGCTCCATAATGACCTCAATATGGTGATGAGTGGCATTTTTCAATGATATTCATTCCTTCTTCAATAGTCACACATCTCCTGAGTAAGCCGTCTGAGCATACTCGGAAGAGGTATGGCTCATCCCATATGTGTGAACGACTCTCTTGAATAAGCTTTCTTTTGTTTCCTCCTGGTGGTACATATCCTAAAACCATAAAATTAACAATATCTGCATACCAGGGGTCGGATCTGTTGATCGCGTAGAGCATGTAGTCCCGGAGTGAATCATCAATGGGTAGTTCCTGCGGATTCTTAAAATACATTCTAGACAAGTGATCTGCAACAGGGTTGTCTACTCCTTTTTTATCTTTTATTTCTAAGTCAAACTCTTGGAGCAGCAGGATCCATCTTATTAAACGAGGTTTAGCATCTTTTTTAGTGAGAAGATATTTTAAAGCAGCATGATCAGAATAAACAATTACTTTTGCTCCTACTAAATAAGATCTAAATTTATCTATAGCAAAAACGACAGCCAGGAGCTCTTTTTCAGTGGTTGCATAATTAAGTTGAGGTCCTGTCAAATTTTTACTAGCATAGGCTATTACATGATGCTTCTTATCCTTAGTTTGTCCCAAAACTGCCCCCACAGCATAATCACTAGCATCACACATAATTTCAAAAGGTAAAGACCAATCAGGGGGTTGAATGATTGGTGCAGAGATGAGTGCTGTTTTCAATAATTCACAAGCTTTTAAACAAGCATCATAAAAAATGAAAGGATCATCCTTGGCTAGCGAAAGAGTTAAAGGTCTAGCAATAAATGAGAAATCTTTTATGAATCTTCGATAAAAAACAGCATGACCAAGAAAACTTCTTATTCCTTTCACATTTATAGGCGGAGGTAACAGTTCAATTACTTCAATTTTAGCTTTGTCTACCTCAATGCCTCTTTCAGATATTAGGTGTCCTAGCACTATTCCTTCTTTGACCATAAAATGACATTTCTCCCAATTAAGGACTAAATGTTTTTCTTCACATCTTTGCAAAACCCTGTCTAAATTTCAAGACAACTATCGAAAGTTTTTCCATAAACAGAGAAATCATCCATGAAAACTTCTATAATATCTTCAATCATGTCAGAAAATATAGACATCATGCATCTTTGAAAAGAGGCTAGAGCATTACATAGCCCAAAAGACATTCTACGATAAGCATATGTTCCATAGGTGCATGTAAAGGTGGTTTTGCTTTGGTCATCTGGATGGATCGGGATTTGATGATACCCTGAATATCCATCTAAGAAACAGAAGAATGAGTGGTTGGCTAATCGCTCTAACATCTCATCTATAAAAGGTAAAGGAAAGTGATCCTTTTTTGTAGCTTTGTTTAGCTTTCTGTAATCTATACACATCCGCCATCCTGTGACGGTGCGTTGCGGAATTAGCTCATTCCTTTCATTTGTGACAACAATCATGCCTCCCTTCTTAGGCACAACTTGCACTGGACTTACCCACTTACTATGCGGCATGGGATATATAATCCCTGCATGCAGCAACTTTAAAACTTCCTTTTTAACTACCTCTCTCATTGCGTTGTTGAGTCTTCATTGGGGCTCTCGAGAAGGTGAAACAGAAGGATCTGTAGGAATGCGATGAGTGCAAATTATAGGACTGATTCCAGTGAGATCTTGGAGTGAGTAACCAAAGGGTGAACGATGTCTTTCTAGAACAACCATCAAGCGCAGAGTTTGCTCCTGAGTGAGTTTATCACTTATGATTATAGGAGACTTTGGATCATTATTGAGGAAAGCATACGTAAGATCGGGTGGTAGAGGTTTAAGTTCTACAGGAGGTCTAGGCGTTTCTGCAAACTCATCTAAGGGTTCTGGTTCAGAAGGGTCAACTTCTTCTTCTATGAAGAAAGGAGCATCTTCTTCTAAATCTGGTTCATTAAAAAGCTCTAGAGAAGCAGTTTTTACTTCCTCCATAGGATCAGGTAAAAGATATGATTCAATTTTGTTATTCAAAGAATGAGAGATTGTCATTGGGATTTGAAAACTCTTTCCAAAGGAAATGTTTAGTTTCCCATTTTGACCTTCATAAAGAAGTCTTCTAAAAGGTTGTCCTATCAAGAGGTCGTGGTCCCATGTATTAAAGATATAAAAGTTCAAACAAACCATGGCACCATCTACCATAATGGGTAAGACATGTAAAATTCCAAGACTGGGGACTATATGTCCGTCAAGATTCTTCATGAACTTTGTTGTTGGGGTTAAAGTCACTTTGCCCAAAAATTGATGTGCAAGTGATTTAGACATGATATTGACCCCCACAACAGGATTATAGAGAGAATCAAATTGATCTAAATTAAAAGCATAGTGTATTGGGATAGAAGGTGAATCCAAACGGATCACATCAGAGGAAAGCTCTGATTCTTCTAACCATTCGCTACTTATGATTGATACAAGCTCTCTTAAAATGCTTATGTCTGGCATTTGGTATAAATGGTTGCTAAGGTGATGATTTCGGGGTTTTGAAAGAGAAACATAGTTTGAAATGTTTCCGAAATCAGTGAAAAGATCAGGATCTATATCCAGCATGAAATCAGGTGGTGGAATATCCTCCTTTTTAGGTTCAGAATTTGGGATAGCTGAAGCAGAAGTTGGATCTGGCAAGGTATTGTCTTCAGCTTTGTGAGTTTCTTCATGGAGGGTATTATCCAACTCAGCATCTAGGATTCTATCTAAAGTTAATTTTGCTTCTATGGATGGCACATGAAAGAAAGAACCTCCAGATGTGGTGTTTAGCAACTCTCTATCCTTTCTACGAAGACCTTTATAAAAATGTTGGAGAAGAACAGGGCCTTCGATGGTAAGGTGTGGTCCAGATTCTAAAAGCTCAAGAAAACGTTTCCAGGAGTAAGCCAAAGATTCATTCTCTTCTTGTTTGAAGGTTAGAACCTTGACTCTAAGGTCGACGATTTGGGTGATGGGATAAAAATCTAGACAGAAGTTGGAGCGCAAAACTCCCCAATCTCCTTGTTGTTGGCTTACCTTCTAATTATATCATTGTTTAGCTCTTCCTTTTAAAGAAAAAGGAAAAAGCTTCCTACGTAAGGTTTTATCAGATATGCCTTCTATGCGAAGACAGTCACATGTTTGCTCAAAATCTTGAATATGAAGGTAAGGGTTTTCGTCTTCCTTTCCTGAAAAGGATAGGCTTTGAATCATTGCAATCAATCGCGGACTCAACCTAAACTAGGGAGTTTGGATAGGTTGTGATGACTCCCATGGTAATAGGTCGGTCTCCGTAGGTGTAGAAAATTGATATATAGGTGTGGAATTTAGATTTTCCATACCGATAGAAAAGGTAAGAAATAAAGAAATTGAAAAAGATAAGAAAAGATAGAAGTATAGGTACAAGATTCAAGGTTATCTCAGCAAACCGTCTTTCTCCCTGGCAACGGCGCTAGAAATGCTTGTTAAAATTTGTTAACGCAAACAGAGAAATTACTTGGAAGTAATCCGCAAACGCATGGATACCGGTGAGCACTTCACCCGGGAGATTATCCAGAGTATCGTAATTTATTTTTCCACAGGGAGAAAGGGTGCATCTGACTAACCAAATCTATGCTATTAACCTTTAGGCTACAAACAAGGTGATCTTGATATGAGCGATTAGAGAAGATTGCGACTGTAGTCTCGTTCTAGTCTAAGCAAGATATGAGTTATTATTCTATTAGGGAGAACCGTCGAGATAAGAGACACCTCAGAGGATGCTTAGCACACGGCCTATAAAGCCTACCAGTCCTTCTAACGGGATTGTGGGTTCCAAAGGTATCTACGGGATTGTCACTTTCCGAGCTACTACCACAGATCCGGCTAGACAGGGGATATCTACGAGTATCCTAGCCCAAACACCACGTTTACGCTTGAGATGATTACCCTACCCTCTACGCGAAGAGAATAAAGTAAACTCACATACCAAAGAATAATAAAATAGAGAACTTACTAGAATTAGAAGTCGAAATACCGAAGAAATCCTAGGAGCAAGTCTCGGGTTAGGAGACTTGATCCCATCGATACAAACTGGTGAGGAGACACCGACAGGTCGGGCTTCTTCCAATTCACACCTCCACTCTAACTCTCTCAATCTAGAAGAGTAAACTCTAATCTCACATAGAAACTAAGGATAGTTTCCCTTCAATGCTAAGCCCTAGAGAATAGATCCATAAGGGATCTTGTCTGGTGAATCCTCTTTGGAAAAATGCAAATGAATAATGGATTGCCTTTAGCCAGGGGGCAGGGGTCCTCCTTATATAGCCCCCTCAAATGATCGTTAGCCGTCGGATCAAACCAACCTTAATGGAGGGTTTAGATTAAACCTCAAAGGCGGTGGAACCCTAATCCACGAGGCAGAGCCTCATTAGGCCTGGACCTAGGGCAGCCGCCCTAGGGGGGAGGGCCCCAACCTACTCTGCTGACAGGTGGGTCCCTCCTTCCTCAGGGGTGGTTCTGGAGTCTTGTAGATTAGTCTTTTTTCGTACGGAGGTATTATGTGTCTATGTAATCCTTACTTGTGGGCCTCTTTTGCTCTTTTGCAGTTGTCTCCCTGCAGAAACAGATAAACACCAAAACTCATGGAATTCTGTTAGTTAAAACCCTATGTCTAGGTGGTGTGTTACAAATATATCCTTTCTTATGCTTAGTTGACACTTAGAATTGATACTTAAGAGGTGCCAACAAGCTCCCCCATACTTAGGCTTTTACTCGTCCTCGAGAAAAGGATGGTGAAAACATAAGATTTAGGTTTAGACATCAATAGTAGAAAGTTCCTTTTATACCTACACTGCGGGAGTTTAAATAGAGTTACCATATAACTATGAGCAGTTGAGGAATAAAGTAGCTAGAAGCAGAGACCCTTCATCTTTCAATCTTGTCACTTGGAGTTTTTGCATGTTTAGCTTAATTCTTTCCTCGTGCTCTCAGATCACTCATAAATGTATCAAAAAGTATAGGTAAACGTGGCATACTTACCTTGCATGTATTGCCTGGTCAAACCAGGATCCGAGGAGAATAATGCCATACTCTTAGATCAAGACTTGTTGGTCAAATTTTATTATAATGTCATCTCTTGCTGGTGCATTGCTATTAGAGGAACCATGGGCTATCTGTTAGTTAAAACCCTATGTCTAGGTGGTGTGATGCAAATATATCCTTTCTTCTGCTTAGTTGACACTTAGAATTGATACTTAAGAGGTGTCAACATCAGGTCGAAAAACCAAATCCGATCCAACCTAGGGTGCGCACGCTATCAGAAGATTGTGATTTGAAGTAATCAAAGCGTATCCGCCGCCTAAAACCGGAGCAGTAAGATGAAGACAACGAAACAAAGCCTGCGCGCACCCAGGCTCGGGGGCTACACCCGGCGAGTGCGCTCGCGCGCACCCTCTCAGTGAAGGATAAAACAAATAACTCAACAAGGTATACAAAGCCTCAGCAAGGTAATAAAAAACCCTTCCTAAGGCTCAGGGCTACTGTCGGATACCTAATTTAACAGAAAACTTTCAAAAACAATCAACAACCATAGATCCATCGACAACCATCTGAGAAAATATGATAGGCCCATGAGGGTCGAATCGTCACAGGCCCATGAAGGGAGAGGAGCGGGGGTCATGACCCAACCGGCCCAGGTAGGCAGACGTGCCCCGGGAAGACGTGACTCCGCCTCGCCCAACGCTGAAAGCGAGACGACTCCGCAACCCAGGAAGACGTGCCCGCATCTCCACCTGTACCAACGTCTCACTAGCTTAAACCAACCTAGGTCTTCATAGTAAGGCTATGGGTTCCAGTAGGCGCGTTGGCGGCAGAGGAATGACCTATTTACCCCTACTTAGAGGGAAGAGGCCACTAGTCCTTAGCTGCTGACGATACACTCTCCACAAGATAAGAACGGAGGTACAGAACCACGGAGAGTCGTACACCCCATATAATCCGGGGCTCAGGATAATGCCCTGGCTCCTGCCCGAACGGAGACATGTCGAGTTCCCCAATTAGGGACGGGACGAAGCAGGGCTCATGGACAGATAGAAATCATGCCTCTCGCGGGGATATAGTATTATGGGTGTCCACTCTCCTTCTTGGAGACAAGGATAAGGCACAACCTCCCAGGTAGATCCTTCTCGGCGCATATTTCTAACTCCCCTGAGTTCCTTACGACTATAAAAGGAGAGCAAGGGGAGACGACGCCAGACATCGAACAACAGAGCCAGATCACACAACGATAGAGCTAGAACATTCACTCACCGCAGCATTCGGAGACCTAGGACTCACGCTCCCTCTCTAGACCAGCTTGTATACCCCCTCCAAACAGAGATAAGGAACACGAGTAGCTACACATTGGACGTAGGGATTTCTTGACCGAACCAGTATAAACCTCTTGTCTCTTTGTCTCACCATTCGGAACCCGACACGCGTACAAATTTACTCGTTGGTAGTTTCTAAACACCGACACATCAGTAATTAAAATTATTTGTAGAATTCCGTACATTTAAAGACCATTTGATTGTACAATCTGGAACATGGCTCTAGAGTCTTCTATAATTGTAGCCTCTTAACAAAATAACATGTTTCATATTTTAAGCATAATTAATTTGTTTGGATGTTTTGAAATATTGGAAAATAAATAAAAAAATGACACTAGATGTTTCATTAATCTTCGAAGCTTCCAACTAATTTGTCCCACTGTATACAAAAAGATGAAATGGATGAAATGTGATTTGCTTTAATGAGTAAGGTAGGATTCAGAGAGAAAAGAATAGGAGACATTTATCTTTGTGCTAGCAGCCCTGGTCTACCTTCTTACTACGACACAAGGTACAGATCAAAGGAGAATTGCTAAAGATGACTTGAAATTATTTTCATATAACAAGTAACGAGGGCTTTGGCATGGCAACCAACGATGTGTCTTTCTGAATCAAGCAGCAGAGGGGTCCACCTTGGTCATTACTCATCAGTGATTTCTCGTCTGAAGAAGAAACTGGTGGGCCTTATGTGTCACCAAGATGGTGCTTAGCAACCTCCTCGAGTGTTTGCTTGGTCAGCATCTAGTTGGCCAATGCTGGATTGTCTGATGTGATGTTCTCTGAGATGAAGTTATCCAGGTGGTTCACCATATATTTGATCGACATTGATGGTTCACCATATCTAGTTGCACCTTTGATTGACTCCACCACTGTGGGTATCAAATTCTGGTGTTGTCCGATCACATTCTTAGCTTGTACGCCTACAGCACCAGCTTGAAGCTCCTATAAAAACAACCGTGGGATTAGAAAGATCGCAAGTTCGCGCTGCTGTTGCTGCTGTTGCGTTTAATGGAGCGCTGCTAATAGTAGTGGTGCTCAGGGGAAGGGAAGAATGGATCTCCTCAGCCTGCCTCGGCACTGGACCGCAGTGGTGGCGCCATGGGGCTCGCCTGCACTGGTGCCCCGCCGCTGATGCAGCATCCGCGTTGCCGCCCTCTATCCAAGCGGTCGGGTTGACACACCATGATTCTGTGAGGCCTGTGTGATTTGTGGTTGGAGTCCTGCCTTGATGGACAAGGGACTCGACCCATCTGTAATGGAACTGGTGGCGGCACCGGTGGCCTAGGCTAGACATGTTTGCATCTCCTCGCCGGTCACCGCACCTTTGCTACTCCCTGCTATCCGCAAGAGAGGAGCCTGGATCAGGAAAATTCGCGAGCACTCAGGTGGGCATAGAAGTGGGCAAAGACCAGAACCGCTTCAGCATCGGACGGACCAGGTTGCCTGCCTACCAGATCTAACGGTTATGAGCTTGGACCCAGGATTCAAAAGGAAGAGACGAGTGTATATTATATAGCAAATAAAAATAGTTTGCACATCTTGAAGTCAGGAGAAAGGTAACTCGTCGTTTTCCACTTGTTACTTACGAGAAAGAAAATACATATTTGTTTTTTATTTCTATTCTGTCGCATAAAAGGGAGTCATTTGCCCGTCCGCATTGTCGTGTGGGACTCACATCATGACTAGGATCGACAACTGGCCACCAATAGAAGACGAACGTAGTTTCGCCTGCCAGCCCAATCTTGACGGGCACCATCTTGACGCAGGTCCCTGCTTGGGGGATGGGTCCCTGCCCCGAAGGAGCGTGGAGCTCTTTGTGCATGTTGACCGGCCCCGTGGCCTTAGGGTGGTGCGCTTGCGGATCCAGGGCGGTGGCTGCACTTTTGCTCGTGGCTACCCTAGGCCGGCGCCCAGAGGCCTCCACATGGAAAGTCTTTTGTAGCTCCTCGTCTTGGTCATCGCTTCCCTTTATGGCGAACCACACAAGAGCATGTTGGAGAAGGCGAGGGAGAGAGAAGAGATTGACAGGTGGGGTCAGCTAACATGTGGGACTCACTGATAGCTGCTTGTGAAACCTACATGTCACGGGGTCATAACCGTGGCCAGCATTATTGTTCGTCAGGTGTCATTGACTGTGGATCTTCAGTAACTCGGGTGGACTCAAGAACAAAAAAACACAGACAGAGGACACAACGGTTTATCCTAGTTCAGGTTATCGAGGCCCTATATCTAGCAGTAGATGATCCTTGTATTGAAGAGCACCCAAAATCAAGGTGTTACAACAAGGGTGTGTGTAAGAGATTGGATGGGGTCGGTTGGTGATCTCCGAGGCTCATCGGCGGTGAGGTCCATTCCCCATCTGAGGGGAAGAAGATGGCAGTGTGGAGGAGTTCTCAATACTTTTTGGGTGACTCCACTCTCGATGGGAAGCTCGAAGTTGTCTAGAGGACTCTTTTCGATTGGGATCGTCTGGAGTTTGACCTCCTGTTTTGTCCTCCCCCTCTAGGATTCGACCTTTCCCTTATATATTAAGATAGGTTAGGTACATGATAGTTTGGGGGTCCAGTCTATAGTCTACATACGTCGGAGGCCAAGAGGGCGTTGCTATCGCGCAGATGGACCTCAGTGTTGTCATGGAGTCAGAGAAGTGCTAGCCATTGTCCAACTTCTCTGTTTTGATGTTCGTACCATAAGATCTTGTCGGCTTGGACCGGTCTCCACCCTAACACACCTTCTAGAGGCTTCTTGGTGACGAAGGTGTCCGACTCGTGAGGCTGACGAGCGGATCCAGAAGCCCTTGAAGTTATCAGAGGGTGTTTTGTCCCCTTGTGTCACGCTCCATGCGTGACTTTATCAAAGAAGTAGATGATAGCATCATGCCCATTTGCCAATAAAAACATTCTAGCAAAGACAACAAAAAAGTATGTTTTCACTTTATATCTTCACACCACCGGTTTATGAGAAACTAAATGATGCTAAAGGTGCCATTAACTCGTCCTCGACTAGCGAACGAGCCACAGAGGCTCAGTTGGTTGGCCACGCTCGGTGGAGCGCCCACGGCCTGCCTTCGAGCGCTGCTCGACTGCGGGTTTTTTCGCACGGGACGACAGTTTCCTTTGCAGCCTCAAGCACAGATGCTTCACAATAGTCTGCCGCATGCACCTATTTAGATATAGCTGTAGCTTGTGCACAGTGTGTACGTTTGCGTTTGCGTTTGCGTGTAGTGTGGGGTATATATGAGTTTGTGCTAAAATCACATAGCACACCTTTTACTTGAGGCATCGAGGCACAAAAAAAAAACTCACCCTAGACTACAACAAGACAACATCGGAAGTAATCGGAACCAACAACTCAAAAGAGGAAAACAACATCCACACCGCACCCATACAAAAATAAACAAGAAACAGTGATAAAAAAAACTAAAGTTTCACTAGATCTATTACCCTATAATAAATATAATATCGCAAATCTTTATACTCAGTTGCTCAAGCGGCATGCACATATTGCTCTGATTTGCTTTTGCTCCTCCCGGACCGCTGCTGACAACACCGGTACTGGTGGTACAACACCAACCGGTAGCAAGCAGAGTGCTTTGGCCACGGGCACCACCGGCTGAGTGCACGATCTGTCCCCATATCCAGGTCGCCGGATCACGCTTTTCTTTGTGCCGGGCCCGTGCAGGGACACGACGATCACACGACGCGACTTAACGTGCCGGACCCGTACGTGTGCCGGCCAGTCTGTACACGTGTTCCTTTTAACGGCTCCAAAGCTGTGGCGCTGTTTTGAAACTGGACGTACGCTGCCTGATCAATAGATCACTGCCCAACGACCTGCATGAGATGCAATGACAGAGGAGAATGCCGCTCTGTTTAACATGTAAGAGCAACTCCAGCCTAAGTCTCAACCTGAGCCTCTACTCTAAATTTTAAAAGTTTAGACAAAATTTTAACTCCAGTAGAGCCCCTACCTAAGCCCCCATTTTACATGGCCCCTCAAATTCTAATCTCAAGTCACTAGATCTAGCAGGCCCCCTATCCATTGGAGCCCAGCCCATTTTTCCCCACCCGGCCGCCGAAGCACAGCGCGCGACTCGCCTGCGCCGCTCCTGCGCCGCGCGATCGCCCTCACTATCGGCTCCGGCTCCCGCGGGGACGCTCGGGAACCTGACGGCGCTCCACACGCTCAGCCTCCGCCTCAACGGCCTCTCCGACGTGCTCCGGCCCGGCCGACCTCGCCTCCGCCGCCGCGCTGCGGAACGTCTTCCTCAACGGAACAGGTTGTCCGGCGGCTTCCCGCAGGCGATTCGCGCGCTCTCAGGGCTCGTCAGGCTCTCGCTCGGTGGGAACGATCTGTCGGGGCCCATCCCGGCGGAGCTCGGCAACCTCTCGCACCTCAGGGTCCTCCTCCTTGAGAGTAATCGCTTTTCCGGTGAGATTTCGGATATGAAGCTACCGTCGATGCAGCACTTCAATGTCTCGTTCAACCAGCTGAACGAATCCATCCCGGCCTCACTTCGGTCGCAGCCAAGTTCCGTGTTCCTGGGCAGGGGCTTGTGCGGCGGACCCTTGGGGCCTTGCCCTGACGAGGTTTCCCCGTCCCCTTCCCCAGCTGGGCAGATGCCGCCGCCTGCTCCAGCGCCTGCTGCTGTTGCTGGAGGCAGGAAACCTCCCGAGATGACTAGCGGCGCTGCTGTGGCGTCGTTGACCACGATTGGCCACCCCGATGCTCCTATCGGTCAGTCGACTTCCGGTACGAAGCTGGTCTTCTTTGGATAGGGTGGGGTGGATAGGGTGTTGGGCTGGAGTTCAAGCTAATTTTGGGTCCCTAATTTTTGTAGGCCAGCATGTAAATGAAAAAAATAAGGACTCAATTTACATGTTGGGCTGGAGTTGCTCTAAGCGGTTGTTTTAAAGAAGAATTAGATTTCAACAAGTTCGTCTACATGAGATCCAATGACAGATCCAACAATGTGGCGGATGGGGGTAGCCGGGTATAGTTAGTAGAGCTCGACTGCTCGAGAGCCCTCTCCGCTGCCTCCCAAATTAAGGGCCTGTTTGCTTTTTCTCCTAAGCAAGTTGCCTGACTCGGGCGTTGCTCCCAGACGCCTGATTTTTGGTACCTGGGCAGCCTGGCACCAGAATTGGTGCCTGGCGGGCAGCTTGCCTGCCAAGGAGTGAAGCAAACAGCCCATAAACTATGAAAAAAAAAGGGAATAATAATCCATTTTGTTGTTGTTGTCTAGGTCCATTCTAGCTAGTAGACAACTATATAGTACTATACTTTGTATAAACTAGTTTGATCATGCACCCATGCAGGGGCAAAGCATTAAGTGATTTATTGATGGATGTTTGACTTATATCAAGTAGAAATCTTAACTTGAGCTATTCTCCTTCAGTCCCTGAAAAATAGATTTCGAGAGTTGTCCTAAGTCATTTTTTTTTTACTTTAATTAAATTTTTAGAAAGAAACATTAAAAGTTATGATATCAATCTAATATCATTGGATTTATCATAGAACATATTTTCATATGATACTCATTTTAAGTCATAAATGTTATTACGTTTTTTTATAAAATTAATTAAAATTAAAAATTTTGACTAATACGGATTCTAAGAATTAATTTTTCAAGAACGGAGGGAGCATTGCAGCCGCCAAATCCTTTTTACCTGAAGTGATCAGGATAACACCATAAGTGGTTCACTCAGCGAACAGTGGATCTAATTAAGCCGCTTGGTCACTAAAACATTACAACAACCGACAATGAATTATTGACTGTTACTGCTGGCTCAGTACCACACGCTGTAGTGATATGTGACTACTAGATGGTATGGTTTAAGTCGATAGTGATAGGGGCGTCTTCATTGTTGGATGAATATCTTCCTTCGAATTTTCTGGATTGGGGCGTGTCTTCATTGTTGGATGAATATCTTCCTTCCAATTTTCTGGATTCAAGGTTTACGAAGCGGTAGTGATAAGAAATCACTGTCAGATCAGTAGCGATGCTCCGACAGTGATTACGTGATGTGGTATCTTTTGGCAGGATTATGCATTGTTCTGACAGGATTATGCACTGCTGGCTGATTTCTTATGAGAGAAAAACACTGTTCTGACTGGATTTAGGCCGGCTGAAAAGCCAAGCGAACAGGCTGATAGTATGGGTTTCTTTTGGATAGGTTCGAGCTTTTAACAGTCACAAAGCTATAAAACCGGCCTGGAGGGAGACAGCAGCCCGTGGATTAAGCTATACGTACTATTTCTAGGTCCTATAATTGTATTTCCATTGGAATCAAACGCGGCTAATACATTCAACGATTCGTAGGAGTGGTCGCCGGTATATTATTCGCATACTTGCACACAACATGCCTGTCTAGTAGCGTGCAGCATGAAATGCAGTGCAAACTTTCAGTTGCAATGTCCCTATATACCATCCTCCCTACCCGGCCAGTGAGTGAAGTGGTACTACATGCCTGCATACGAACAAGTGGGCCTACGGAGTGCTACATTATTACTCCGTAGTATATATTATCAAAACATATGGTCCACGGGTGCGCGGTGTGCCAAAGATTGTTGCGGGTTGCACCACTGTGGATGTGGTGCCGCCATTTCCAAACAACCGAGCGAGCTCTCAAACTAGTTAAGGGCGCCGGGACAAAACCGGCCAGCCTGCCACACGGTGGCCCCCCCTGGCTCTGCGCCATGCAGATAGTAGCAGCCGCCCCTGTGCATCATATCCTCAAGAACTACCGGCAGTTAAACGCGATCACTTGACCTGAAAACTCAGCAGGACATACCAGCCGGTTTTCAACGGTTACTCATCGAATGGATCACCTGCTGCAGTCCTCGGCGTGGCGGTACATATGAGTACTTGAGCCCCATAACTAAATATAAGAGTTTATGGCAAAAAAAAAAAAAAAAAAAAAACTGCTCCAGCAAGGTTTCTACTAGCTAGGACCTAGAAATTTGGCTGGCACCCAAATCCTCCCCTTGGACTCTATCCCTGTTGGCCTAGCAGCCCGGCGCCCATTCTATGGTTTCCTCTCCATGAGCATACCAACCTCGGCTACTCCGCCACAGACCCCACCCCTCTTCGTGATTCCGTCGACGACCCTGCTCCCTCTCTACGACTCCGTCGGCGACCCTGCCCCTCTCTGTCGTGCGCCGCTCCCTCCCCGGCGGCCAGATCCATGGAGGGCTCGGTGGCCGGTGGATTCGATGGCCGGCTCCTCCCTGCCTCCCCCCTCCAATTGTGAATCCCGAGGAGCTGCAAGGACGCTTCCATCTCCCGCGCCACCTGGTGCTGCTACGGCTCGGTGGAGGGGCCGGCGGCGATAGAGGTGGCAACACCACTTAGTTGTAGCGAGGGCGCGGCTCCCCAACCATGCCTACTCGCCGCTCGCTCTCTCCCTTGATTTTGAGTTTAAAAAAAATGATAACTTCAAACGAGATTTTGAAACATCAAACGATTTCAGCTAAATAAGTCATCAACAACAACCTTGGAGCACTTAGTTATGTCTACAACTTTTATTTTGGTGAGTCGAAATAAAAACTTTTATTTTGGTCATTTATCGATTTAATAAAGTGGTAGTATACATTGTTCATAAATTCATAAATCAATCACATGGTTAATGAAACTCTATGAGATATGTCATTTGTGAACAATGTTTATGAACATTTTGTCGGATGATGAAATGATCAAAATAAAAATTATAGATCTTGCTAAGTTCTACAACTTTGTTATTGATGACTTTTTCAGCTATAATCATTTGATGTTTTAAAATGTTGTTTGAAGTTGTAATTTTTTGAAATTTAAAATTTGAAATGTTCACAAAAAAATATGACCAAAATAATAGAAGTAAGAATACAATGAATTGATAGAGCATGATTTTAGAATTTTTTTTTATAAAAAATCAAGTAATTTGAAGTTAGTACGAGTGAGAAAGACTAGTTATAAGTTTTAGCTATGAGATTAAAAAAACAAATAAGACTTCTTCAACAAATTTATAAATTAAATTTCTAATAGAGTTTTGAAGCAACAAATGATTTCAAATCAAAAGGTTGTAAACAACTAAGTTTTATGAATTTTCATGATCTATTACTTTTATTTTAATCATTTTTCATTTGAGGTTATTTAAAAAATTCAAAATTTTAGTACCTAAATTTAGTATTCGAGTCTATTCGTAGGGGTGGCTCAATATGGAGCTGCTCCTACAAATCTGATTTCTTAGGCCAGTTGGATATTGAGCAGCCGTACAAAATCCATTTATAGCGGCTTAATATAGAGCTATCTCTAAAAAAATAGAGACGTTGCTACAAATCATTTTTATAGTATGTGTTAGGAAGAAAGGTTTGTCCAATGACGAGTGGTCCCTCGTGTCATTGTATGGTGATAGTGATTTTGATGCCGGAGTCAAACCAAATATTGGCCCAACAAAAATTGAGGGAGCATCCGAATCAAAAATAGAGGTCGTGATTTGGGTCCCTTTGCTGGACTTGATCTAAGTCAATCGAGCCGTAGTAGATTCATCCATGCCCATCTCATGAGATTAGCTACTCATTAAGCACGTGCCGTGCTTAATTCCGGGCCGTCACGAGCCTAGGTATAGTAACCAACACGAAGCCATAATTAGCCGATCGAGCACCGTACCGTACCTGCGGCGCAGCAGTGCGCGTAGTAGAGCTACGCGCCGACGGACGGACTCCAATGGGGCCAGCCAGCCCGTGGCTGGTCCGCCACCACTGCCCACACTGGGGCTGCGCGGCTTCGCTGTCGCATCAACGTCGACCGCCCTACTGCATGCGCGCGCAAGACTTGTACGCTCTCCTCCTGTTCCGCCGATGCCGATCGATCTCGGCGGGCGGCACGTGCACGCGCGGGGACCAATCATGCATGCATGGCCTGGCCCTGCCCTCCCCACTCCCCAGGCAGCCAGTGTCCAACCGGCGCCCCGCAGCCAAAATCGCTAGCTAGATCCCGCGGCGTCCGGCCGATAAGGCCGGCGCGGCGTCCCTGTTCTCCGATACCCAAACGGATCACGGGCTCGGCGCGCGCACCCTCCTCCGGTCCCTTCTGTTCTGTGGTGTACGCCGAGCTGTTCATTCGCCGGCCGGCCGGCCGCCCAGCCCGGGTATTTCCGCCGCGCGCGCCTGGTCGTGGACTCGTGGTCGATTTCGATGCAGTGCCGAGCTTCGTCGCTGTTTGGCTTATCAGTCATCGAAATAGCGTTTTTGTCGCATAGAAAGACAGGCAAAACAGCATCAGCCGTGACTTATAAGTCAAAAAAAAAAAGGTCAAACGAACATGCCGAAGATAGGCTACAACGACGTGTGGACCGAGCCTGTTTAGATAGGTATGATCAAGGACTTAAATCATGAGCTATTAATTATGACACCTTAAAATAATCAACCTGGATCCGGTACTACTAAAGTTCACAAAACACACACACCTACACACCAAAAGAGAACAAAATTAACGAACACTCGCTCACACACATACGGCTGCTGGTACACGAGTACATGCATGATACATGCCGCCGAAGCTACTGAGACAATGCAGGCCGCCAGAGGCGTCAGGTCCGCCCGGCTAGCTGGTTCGGTTTACATTTACCTCAGGCCGAAGGAGAAATGGCTGCCGGCGCCGGCGCCGCTGCTCTCGGCCGGCTCGCTACTGCTGGCGAGCGTGAAAGAAGAGACGCGGGAGGAGCTGCAGGCGCCGGCGCAGGCGGAGGAGGCCACGGCCATGGTGACGACGAGGTCGACGAACGCGGTGACGATGGCGGGGTGGGTGCCCCTGCCATTGGCGCCGAGGTACCATGCCAGCATCCTCTCGAGCCACTCCCAATCGTCGCCGCCCATGCCGTGCGCGGCCACCATCTCCTCCATGGAAGCCCGGAAGTCGTGGTACGGGTCGGTGGAGTCCAACGCCACCGCGACGCTGTCGCCAAAGGACGACGAGGAGGACGACGATGACGACGCCGCGGCCTCGGCCTTGGCGGAGGCGGCTCGCGGCCACAGGGCAGGACGCGCCGGTGGCTGCTTCCTCTCGAGGATGGAGCTGGAGGGCCCGTGGGGCTCGAACAGGAGGCGGTCGTCGGAGCGGAGTCCCCGGACGATGGTGTCCGCGATGTCGTCGGCCGCCGAGTCCCCCGACTCGGTGGACTGGCTGTCGGACGCGCAGTCGTCGGCGTGGTGCGCCGTCCGCGCGGAGTTGGCGAAGGACGACTCCCCGGAGTCCAGGAAGAGGGATGCGATGGTCTTGGCGGTGGCCGACGGGGTCCGGAAGTACTGGGTCGTCCTTGGGTTCTTGCAAGAGGGCCACATCCATGCCGGTGGAGCGGCTGGCGGTGGTGGTGATGGTGGAGGGGTGTCCTGGGCTGAGTTTGTGGTGTAGAAGAGGGAGCTGAAGGGTAGCCCCCTCACCATTGGCGTCAGCTCTGATGTCAACAGCGACGTGTGCAGCAGTGTTGCTGGCGCGAATAAGAGCAAGCCGGCCGGGGGAGGAGAGGTCTAGTCTGCTGGGGGCTTGGGCCTTTGGGGCGGATGACTAGTTGTCAAACAGAGGAGTTTATTAGCCATGACGAAAAACCTTTGCTCTACACTTACATCATTTATAGTATACCTATTTGTAGTACGTTTATTAGTATTGACCGTGCCACACATACCCGGATATATACCTTGACCACAGGATTTGCCAAACGCAGAGGCCGGATGAGAGAAGATCCAATGGCAATCGGCACCCTATTCAAACGAAGGATATTATAACGGGCCGCCTTCTCGACGCTAGGCACATAATATCTAGTAGGTTTCTTACGACAGGTTGCGTATGGCTCTAGAGAGGGCATGACACCTAGGCCGAGGAGCTGCGAATACGGACACCGTGGCCAAGAGGGGCGTTCCTGGCCTAGGTTTGACCGGCGAGGACATCGGTCTCCTAAGAGGATGAAGATGTAACACCATGGTATAGGACTTAGTATGATTAATAGGATACTCATACCAACAAGTTGTAACTTCTTTTTCGGAAGTCCATCTGTTAAGAACTCCAGGGTTAAACATGCTTGGCCTGGAGCGATGGGTGAGACCGACTGGGAAGTTCTTCCCGGGGGGCGCATGAGTGAGGACAAAGTGCGTCGAAAAGACTGGTATTAGTCTGTGATGGCAGTCTATATCCTAGGAAAGCTCGGGCGTTACAGATATCGACTAGGATTGCGCTAAGACTCTGACTAAGGCATGACTGCTTAGCTTCTAGGGCAAGTTGATCCTGAATATAAATAGCTAGCCATAGCCTTGTTATAATCATCGCATCTCTCATTGACATAGCCGCATTGTACTTGTGACCTTGCGAATAGAAGAATACAAAGATGTAGCAACTAAATATATGGCTTTTACTCGCTTCCCGAGGATCGAACTAGTATAAATCTCGTCTGCATGTGTGATTTATCTTTGCACCAAGCAAGGTTCCTCAAGAACCTAATATCTGCTGGTATAAAACACCACTGAGGCGTGCCAGGTAACGAAATTTCATGCAAATATAGATAATACTGATTATCAACATGGTTTGGTGCACGATCCGACAGCTTCCAACACTGCCATCTTGCCCAACTTTGTCAACTTCGAGATGATGGAAACTCTCTCTCACCACATCAGATTCAATCGGCGTCCCTTTCACGTACCTCCAGCTATCAGCTTTGGTAGTTTGGTATTCGAGCACCAGGGGTAGTTGGGTCTCGTGTTGGCTGTAGATGGTCGCTACAACAAAAATAAATCATCAATTTCACATACTCAAATCCTTAAAATCAAACTTCACCATAGGTTTAGAACTTTTAAACTAACGATATCCACAAGTCTTGATGAATGTTTGCATACATATGAATTTAGTCATTCTACGGACCAAAGTGGGCCATAATCTTAAGTAAATTTGATGATCTACGACGAAATCAACCCAAAAGGGCTTCAAGACCATTATCTAAGCGGTATGCCTAGCGCCCGGACGTTCGATGCTAGGATGCGTCCGGATGCTCCAGTACCTGCATACAAAAACAACACCAGCATATGTGCGCGAGTTCTCATCAGGTGTCTATCTCCTCCACACTCCTATCTTGCAACCACTTCTATCCTGCCAATGCGCCGTCATCTCAGTCGCACTTCCTCTCTAAGCCTTTCGTCGTGCTGCCTCCATAACCCTTGCAGCGTCATGCACGTTTCGTACTGCACATGGGCCCGAGCTGCCCGAGCAACAACAGGGAAAGGGCGTGCGACGCCTCCGATTAGGAAGGACCTAGCTGTAGCGTTTTATGGATGCCCTGCCAACTTCGAGAGAGACAATATAGTAGAAGGTGGGGAAGAGAGATGTAACACCTGATCTATTTTTGAAACATCCAAACACAATAATTGCAACATACGTCTGAAGGTTGTTGAAACACTTGAAACATACTTCTGAAACACCAAAAAAGACACCTCAAACACAATTGAAAACCATTGCAACCATATGTAACATCCAAATAAAACACATGCAACATATGATTGAAAACATATGCAAACTCTAGATAAAACACACTTGCACATGCCTGAAACACGGATGAAATATATCTCTAGAAACATTTGAAACACTCAAAACATACATTTGCAACATGTCTCTAAAAACAATTACAACATATGCAACATGTTTAACATATCTAGATCTACTTTTGCAACATCCATTTGATTCAACAACAATACCTCTGAAACGTATAAACAATTGTAGCATACAATTGATACATAGGGGAGAGAGAGCCTGACGCAAGGAGCGCCATGGCTGACGGATTTGCGAGGCATTGGGGCTCCTGGTGGGGGAAGGAGCCATCGGGGTAGGGGAGGAGAACGCTAGGTGGCAGAAGGAGCCGCTAGGGTCGGGGAGGAGAATGTCAGGGTTGGTGAAGGAGCCACTGAGGTGGTTGAGGAGGATGTCACAGTGGGGGATAGCGACGCTGAGGCAGGTGTGGATGCCAGCGGTGACTAGGGAGGAAGTCATTGATGCATGCATTGGACAAGAGCGGGCCACTACCGGCCATGGAGGAAGCGAGTGGCGCAGTCGATGGATACCAAGGAGTGGACACACGCGATGGATAGCAGGGTCGGCCGAGATAAGAGAAATTAAATACATCATTTATTTTTTAGATGGTTCATGTGAGGAAGTAGACCAGACAGCTTTGCATGCTAGGGAGACACGTACGAACGGACGGACGACTGAGCCTGAGCATTATTGTTATCCAAGACTTACCGCCAAAGATCAGGATGAGAGGCTTAATTATAGGGGTTGGCCGATGTGTGAGCCCTACTCGTTAGACCCTCCTTCAACGTGAATCCTACACCGCCTATGAGGATCAATCGCCACCTTGCTTTTGTGCTAGTTGGAATCAAGGAACGAGATGAAGTCATGACACTAATCAATGACATGGCACTAACTTGCCCCCTACAACATATCCCATTTAAAAGGACCCCAGACGCCCTCTAGAAATACATCTCATTTAGATCAAGACACAACAGGAGGAATAGGTCTAGAACTCTTTAATGCACTAGACTAGTAGTATGAGAGTTATGGTTGAGTTGGACTCATGTCTAGGTCCCAGATCTAGTCTCGGAGACTTGGTAACGCATAGTATTCACACTTTCATATATTTTGAGACTTCAATATTTACATGTTATATTCTTATCTACATGGTTATGCTTACTTTGGTTATACGCTTAGAATAGTCAAAGTTACCCTTATGGTTATGCATAGGATCACAAGCACTTGACCTAGCTTTATTTGAATGGGTTAAGTAGTAAATTTTGTGTAAACATGGTGCTTATACAAGGTAGTGCCTACGGATGCATCCTACATGCCAAAATGTGTGGTAGATCATGTGTGTGATAGTCATGTTGATTTGTGATAGCCACGTTGGTCCTTTGTAATACATCTCCATCTATAGAAGTAGGAGACCCGGTTGCGATAGAAGAGTTATATTTAGCTATGCTCTTCTTTAGTAATGTCCCTTATGCTTGAATATATAGAGTTAATCTTTTGCTACAATAATTTTATATGCTACTATACTTCTTTAACTCTATAGTAGGAATATCATAGGAATCAATCTCACCTGTTATAGTTCCAAGTTATCAAGTCTATTAATTTTATCATGAATTTATCTCTTGAGTGCTATTATTCTTAATTCCTATCTTTACATTTACCCATGCTCTATCTATATTGGTATGTTGATGAGTAGATATTCCTTTGTTATTCAATAATCTTTGTTCCATTGGTCTCCTGTGGTAAAAATATAACTAACAATACCTAGAATACTCTTGGTAAAATTCTACAATGGTATTCTGTATGCTTGTAGAATTCTTATTTTCCTATTTGCACTCATGAATACAAACACTGACAGCTCAGAGTCTTGAATAAACACAAGGAATTCTTATTTTCTTATTTGCACTCATGAATCAATATTTGTTTGTCCTAGCGAGCGAACTCGACTGCGAGTGCTCCAACAATAAGATCAATTCCCCCAAGAATGTTGTACCTATGCGACAACTCTCCATCATGAGGTCATTGGTACTAATTCATCGGTATTCCATATGCCCCCACACTTCACTAAGTCCCTAGAAACCATGCACTTCATCGAGACTGTCAAACCAAAATTCTACAAAGAGCCGACTATTGGTGGGATGACTTGATTCCCGTCAAGAAGGGTGATCTAGGAGACCCCATTATATCCATCATGATTGGGCCCCACAAATTCGATGAAGTTATTTGTTACCTTGAAGAAAATGTAAAAATTATACCTAAGGTGATTTATGATAACATTTTACAATTTAGATCTACTTGTCGCGTAGAGGCAATTTTAGAAGACATCTATGTATGAGTTGGATACTCATATGTGCTAGTAGATTTCGTGATATTGGACACCTAAGGGCACCCATCATCTTGGGTCTTCCCTTCTTACATACTGCGAAGGCCACAATCTACGCTAGGACTTCTCACATCCATTTTCACATCAAAGGTAGAAAGGGCAGTTTTTCTTTCAAATCTTGCAAACAGTAGTTTGGAAACTTGTTGTGGCCCCAACCTCCAAATCATCAAACAAAGGAAATGACCTCAAGGCTAACAAGCCCTAAAAACTCTAGGAGCCTCTAAGACCTGAACGAAGCTCTTAGCTCTGCCAACACCTTTCACCAATAATAAGCTTATTGGTGAGGGAAAGTTGAAAGCCCTGGATGCCACTCCTTTGTCAAAGGAGGCCACAAAAGAAGATTCCCCCCAAAAAACAAGTCCATCTACATTTATCAAAACCTAATAAGACCACCAACATCAGTGCGGATTTAGATGAAAAGTAGAAACTCAAATTTATTGCCTTCTCAAAGCAAGTAAAGATGTGTTTGTTGGGGAACCATCTGATCTTCCTAGAATTCCCAAGGATGTAATCCAGCACAACCTTGGTCTACCAGCTGGTGCCTGACCTATCAAATAGAAACAAATAACTCTGCACCCTGGAGTAGTGAGCCGCCATGCAAGATGAGATCAACCGACTACTGAAGGCTAGTTTTGTATGAGAGGTCCCTTTTTTGGAGTGTTTAGCTAGCCCCATCATGGCCAATAGGACACAGAGGATATGTGTGGACTACACCAACTTTAATAAAGTATGCCACAAGGATGAATACCCCCTTCCAAGGATAGATAAAATTTTAAATTCAACCTCTAGTTGTGAATTGCTATGTTTTCTAGATGCCTATTTTAGGTATCACTAGATTAGCATGTGCAACAACAATGATGAGGAAAAGTTTGAATTTGTAAATCCTTTTGGTGTGTTCATTTTGGCATGAAATTGTAGTTTCTATATATTTAAGTGTGTTCATAATTTCCTCAAAGGTCAGATTAGCCACAATTTTGAAGAACACATTGCTCATGTTATTAAGTGATATGATCCTCCTACCTAACTAAAAACTTTTAACAATTTCTATAAGAACAAAATGTTTCCAAAACCCGATAAAGACTCTTTTGATATCTTTTCGAGTAAGCTCATCGGATGTTTGGAGTCTCATCAAGATGATAAACCCAGAGGCAAGCTGTTCTACACTGCTGAGCACGGGCGGGTCTTTGACAAGAAGAAGAAGGATGAGGCTTCTAGTTCTATTTCGCCTAGGGAGTGTCATCGACAACCACACAACAAAAAAGGAGGAGAAAGGAACTTGAGCATAGGCTGGTGTCGATGGTAGCACCGCCAGTGAGCACAAGGTAATCCGAGATACCTACCTCAACCATAGCAAGACTGGCCATTGGGCTAAGGACTCTCGCATTTCTCTAGGTCGCGGTGGAGTGGTGTACAAGCCCACGTCACACAAATAAAGGAAGGGGATCATGCCTTCGTAGTGCATGGATGTATTGAACTATGGAAAGAAACAAGGGAGGAGGAAAAAATTCAAGCTTTCCCCTTCCCTCATTGTATGGCTCCGCACTGCTCCACTTTAATGAGCCACATGCTCACGCCTTCGTCAACACTGGCCCCGAAAATGACATGATTGTTGGCTGGTACCTCAACACCAGCGCCACCCACCACATGACTTGTTTGCATATCGGTCATCTAGTGCCACTTGAGCGATCTAACTTTGCATACGTGTTAGGATCGAGTGGCATTATGAAAAGAGTGAAAAATCCTTTAGAAAATGTTTGTGAAATGTTAATACACATGCACATGGTGGTATACCCTCGGTGGTGTTGGCACATTTGCAAAGGTGGCAAAGAGAGGAGCTCAGGCTACTGTCTTGTGCACGGTAGACTATCTGGCCCTTGGGCGTGGGTTGTCTGCAGTGACCACACACATTTGTTGTGTGGTGACTGGATGTGCTTGGAGCACTGTTCTCATGTCTAATCAGTGTGCTGAGATGGTGTGTTGTGTAATGTGTGGTAACTGGACGCGTCTGGTCATGTTTTTGGCTCTCTAGATTTTGACCGGACTCTCATAGGAGTGTGTTCGGTCGCTAACTATAGCATCATCCGGTGAGGCCATGGACTATCTTTGGTTGGTTCATGAATTGTCCTCTGACAGGCCCTGTCAATGTGTAGTGGCGCTAGAGTTTCTGTGGAGGCGCCATCGTGGGCAGCGGACTATCCACCAATCTATCTTTGAAGCCTAATGACTAGTTTTAGTAAACATCAGACAGTCTGGGGGTAAGGTCCGGACAGTCTGCCAGAGCTGTTAGAAAGGGAAAACAACTAGTTTTCTTCCCTCCTCTATAAGTAGAGGGGTGGCTAGCCCTTTAGTCAGGTTGAGCACCTTGAAGACTTAGTGTCCACCCATAGAGAGTGCTTGGGAGCCCTCCAACTCACACATACTTGATTTGTGATAATTGGATTGTGACTGAGCGATTCTAGTGAGAACGCATTGCGAATTTGCATTGAGTGGCACTAGGTATTCATGTTGTAAGCCGATGGTGCTTGTTACTATTAGAGGTTGTCACCTCCTAGACAACTATGTGGTTGTGGCTCCACCGAAGCCCACAAGGAGATTGTGCAATGCTCCAGAGAAGAGCTTTATGAGGGGAATTGTGCTTGCCCCTTGAGAGATCATGAAGAGCAACACTAGTTAAGTGTGTCTTTGAGTGCCCTCACTGTCATCTTGTGTTGGTTAGGCGACAACCCTTGATTGGGTTAGGCAAGTGGGACCTGTAAAAAGTTATAAACCTCCAAGTGAATGAGCCGACACAATGAGCACTAGCTTGGTGGCGACCAAGTAAACCTCAGGAGAAAAATCACCATGTCAACTTGCCTCTATCTTCTTGGTGGTTGGCATTCTCCATTCATGTACTTACATGTTCATACTTGTGCTAGTGATTAGTTATTTCTCTTGTAAGTAGTTTAGCTTGTGTAGCTTACTAAGTTACCTTATTGCTTGTGTAGCATAGAAGTATCTCTTGCGTGACTAATTGGCTTGTGTAGCCTTGTTAGTCACATTTCTTAGTTTGTGTAGCTAAGTAATTGAGCTCTTTAGTTAGGCTTGTGTAGCCTTGCAATTAAGCATTGCTAGTGAGCTTAGGCTTTGTGTGCTTTGCCTCACTAGCTTGTGTAGGAGCTCTCTGGTTTGATTAGAGTGCTAGTTGCTTAGGTTTATGTGACCTTGCAAACTAGACTTGTTTAAGTAAGCTTCCTAGCTTGGCACCTTAGTAAGCATAATTAGCATAATGTACTATGTGCTAGTGTTATAGAAAGAGGGTTGTAGTCTTAGATAGACCGATAGTTTTAATTTCTCATTTATATTGGTTAGATGGTGTGATAAGTTTTAGAAAAGACTATCCACCCCTCTCTAGTCCGCCATCTCGACCCTACAGAAAGCCACGACTTAGCGTTGGATAAGGCAGCTGATGATGGATCGGTGGCAGCTCTATGCGACTTCACTATCAAGTATGCGTGGGCTAGAGGAGATGTGTGAGTAGAAGTTGCATCTCCATCGGTGATTGGATCTCCTTCACCAGCGTTGACCACATCACCGGCTCCACCCTACACGCCGTCACCAAATTTGAGGGATTTCAAAAACTAGTCAGCGGCGGCTAGCTAGAAACTTGTTGGCAACCCAGTAGACCACTTCAACACCATAGCAGATCATTCCAGCACCCACTCCACCCACTAGAAACTTGTTGGTGGCTGCATGAACTCCACCAATAGCTGATCTAACCACACCATCTTTGTCCCCGTCTACAACATCTCCTTCCTCGTCTTTTGGTCGGTAGTCTAAGATCGAGTTTGCTTCTACACTGGAGAGCAATGAAGATTGCCTAGACACCTACTACGAAGATGAGTCACTATGGCACTACATGATGGAGAATATCCTTAGTGACCAGTCTACCTCAAGAAAGGAAAAGTAACTCTTCACCCATCTTCATCTAACGCACGCTACTTAGATAACCACTTATGCTAAGGCACAAGGTGATCTCGCATGGCAGAGGCGATGGAACAGGAGCTCAAGTTCATTGAGCAGAACCAAACATCCAATCCTAGAAGTTGGTGCCACTGCCCGACAACCACCACCCTATTACCCTCAAATGGGTGTTCAAGGTCAAGAAGGATGAGCAAGACACAATGATCAATCACAAAGCACGACTGGTGACGAGCAGCTTCATCTAGCAAGAAGGGATCAATCTTGATGACTCCTTCTCCTCTGTGACACAGATGGAGTTGGTATAGGTCCCCTCACGCTGGTGGCTCAAGTGGGATGGAAGGTCCACCACTTGGACATCATGTCCACCTTCCTCAATGGAGACCTCAAGGAGGAGTATGTGTGCCAGCCATCAGACCATCATTATTGGAGAAGATGGCAAGGTGTCACTTACATAAGGCCCTCTACGACCTGTGATAGGGCCCATGAGCCCCTTTCAAGGAGATAGGCTTCTGACAATGAATGCATGAGGTGGTGGTGTACCGGTAGGGTGGCAAGTGCTTTGTCCTACTCGTCGATGTCTACGTTGACAACCTCATGATCATCGGACTAATGGAGACATAGTGGAGGCATTCAAGGTGTAGATGAATGAGTTCAACATGAGCAACCTCAACCACATTCGCTACTACCTTGGCATCGAAGTGTGCCAAGACACCAGGGCATCACCCTCCACCAAACCCACTATGCGAAGTGCATCCTCAAGCTTAGTGGCATGACAAGATACAATCCAGCCCACACCCAGATGGAGGTGTGGCTCAAGCTCAGTTAGGACAACACGGTGGAGGAGGTTGACCCCACACACTACTGATGGCTCATCGGGAGCTTACGTTACCTAGTCCATTCCCATCCAGACCTTGCATTCACCGTTGGGTACATGAGTCGGTTCATGGAACGGCCCATGATAGGGCATTTGTAGGCCATTAAGCACACCATTTCCTACTTAGCGAGCACCCTCAATTACAGTCTTCACTATGGTAGGGCCATCGACACAACACACTTTGTTTGCTACTACGATAGTGACCTCCCTAGTGATGTGGGCACCAGCAAGAGCACAACCAGGACCATGTTCTTCCTCAGTGGTTGCTTGGTCAGGTGGCAGTTGAAAGGTCCTTGTGTGATTTTGATAATTGAGTGACAACTTATGTGGACTAATATGTGTCTAAGTGATATATACACAGAAGATTAGTTCACAGGTGATTGTGTGATGAAGGAGCTTAATGCACATGAAACATGACATGGAGTCATGTGACCAAGGTGGAGAAGATCAAGATGAGGCTTGGCTTGATGGACCGGTTGCAAGTGTGAAGGGCAAGCGGGTGATGCTTGGCGCCGATGGACCAAGGCAACGGTGAAGAGCAAGTGAGGTCAAGATCGATGAACCAATACGGTCATGTGATGATATGAGGTCGATCATATCTTTTGATGATAGGTTGGTGCATGTGTTGCATCAACAATGGAGATGGAGATGGAATGGAATGCGCAAGGCAAAGGTATAACCATAGGGCATTTCCATTTCACCGGTCATTGGTGTGTAGAGAAGTTTATGACCGGGTTTAGGATAGATAGCCGTACTATCAAGAGGGGCAAACTTGTTTGCAAATCGGTTATCTAGTGCCACTTGGAGCGATCTAACTTTGCGATGTATTAGGATCGAGTGGCGCGGTGAGAGCAAGTGAAAATGCTTTGAAAATAATTGTGAAAATGCTAACACACATGCACAAGGTGGTGATCACATTTGTGTTAGCACTTGTGAAGCAAAGGAAGAAGTGGGGAGGTGTCTCGGCTGAAAAACCGACTCCGGACGCTAGGGTTGCCAGGGTCCGGACCATTGGAGAATGCATCCGGAGGCAAACCCTAGGTCTCGGCCTGACTGTGAGGTCCGGACGCTAGTCCGGACGCTGGGACTTGGGCAGTCCGGACCAATCGGTGTGCGTCCGGTCGCCTACTCCCTTGCTTGTGCTGAGCTAATGAGGTGGGTCCGGACGTTGTTCGTCGTCCGGACGGTGATCTCCGGACGAGCGTCCGGATGTTTTTGGCTCTCGGGGAGCTCTCTGCATAGCTCCGGACGTGGGAGCGCATTGGTCCGGACTCGGGTCCAGACGCGTCCGGAGACACGTGGTGGCGATCGGAGCAGGGCGCCAACGGCCGTTTCAAACGGCTAGGAAGGTCCAGACGCGCGTGGCATGGTCCGGACCCCAGTGATGGGTGCGTCCGGACCCTCTGCAGGAAGCCCAATGTTGGGGCAAAACGGCTAGTTTCAATGGGGAGACTATTTATAGCCCTTGGCCGGCCCTTGGGGCTGGTTGAGCACCTTGGGCATGTGTTACCTCTAGTGTGCTTGGTTTGGGAGCCCTCTAACTCACTTGTGCAAGCAATAGTGCGATTCTAATTGCGAGTGAGTGATCTCTAGTGCGTTGCTTTGAGAGATAGCTTCGTGTGGCACTAGGTGATCGTGTTGCAAGCTTGTGGTGCTTGTTACTCTTGGAGGTTGCCACCTCCTAGACGGCTTGGTGGCTTGAGGCTCCGTCAAAGCGCGCAAGAAGATTGTGCGGCGCTCCGGAGAAGTGCTTGTGAGGGATGTTGTGCTCGCCCCGCGGGAGATCGCGAAGAGCAACTCTAGTTGAGCGTGTCATTGAGTTACCCTCACTTGTGGGTAGATTCTTGCGGTGCCCAAGTTAGTGGGCTAGGCTTGTGAACGCCTATTAGCCGCCGAATCACCAAGTGTGTGGTCGACACAACGGGGACTAGCTTGGTGGCAACCAAGTGAACCTCGGGAGAAAAATCACCGTGTCAACCTTGTCTACTCTTCTCGGTGGTTTGCATTCTTCGAATCACTAACTTGTACTTACTTTCATATATATTGTGTTAGTGTTTCTTTGTTGCTCTTGTAACTAGTTTAGCTTGTGTGGCTTGCCTAGTTACCTTCTAGCTTGTGTAGCATAGAAGTAGCTCTTGAGTGACTAATTGGCTTGTGTAGCCTTGTTAGTCACATTGCTTAGTTTGTGTAGCTAAGTAAGTTGAGCTCTCTAGTTGACTTGTGTAGTCTTGCTAGAGAGCATTGCTAGTGAGCTTAGGTGCTTTGTGCTTTGCTTACTAGTATGTGTAGGAGCTCCCTTTGTGCTTAGAGTACTAGTTGCTTAGGTTTGTGTGACCTTGCAACCTAGACTTGTTTAGGTGAGCTCTCCCTAGCTTGGCACCTTAGTGAGCCCAATTAGGATAATTTGCTAGGTGCTAAAGTTATAGATAGAGGGGTGTAGTCTTGGCTAGACCGATAGTTTTAATTCCGCATTTGTTTTGGTTTGCCGCTGTGCGTAAGTTTTTAGAAAAGACTATTCACCCCCCCCTCTAGCCCGCCATCTCGACCCTACAGCAGTCCCTAAAGCGGAAGGCCTCACAAGTTGTGAAGCAGAGTACATCAACCACCACCACCAGAGCTCCTTTGTAGAAATGTGGATGTGGTTGAGCTAAAGGTGGATAACAAGTCTGTTTTAGCTCTAGTTAAGAATACTATCTTCCATGAAAGATGCAAGCACATTTGCATCAAGTATCACTTTATCAGGGATTTCTTGGAGGAGCATCAAGGTTGGCCACATTGCCATCACCGATCAGCTGGCTGATATCCTCACCAAGTTTCTAGGAAAGTCCAAGTTCCAAGAGATGACGAAGAGGATTGGGCTATTGGAACAAAGCTTAGGGGGGGATGATAGATAAGCCCAGTGCCTTGCACTTGTAATCTTACTTGGCTTCCAAGCCATGTATTAGGAATATGCTCAGCATTTTAGATTATGCTAAAGCAGGTGAGGAGGAGAGCAGTCCAATAGATCTTCTTGTAAAACAAGGTATTGCATTTTCAATTTCAATAAACGACCAAAACCATGTTGTCATCTAGCTTTCCTAAATCTGATCTAAGTATAATATCCATCTCGCAGTTCCAAGAGCCAACATTGTTTAGTTTAGATTGTAAGATCTTTGTTCTAGATAATGAGACATGTATTCAACATATTGCATGCATATAGTTTGGGCCGGCATCGGTGATTATGAGTATCTTGTATGTATATAAGAAATGCGTAAGAACTAAGGAGAAGCTCGAAAACTAGTGTAGTGTCTAATATATGTGTTAGAAGTTTACAATTGTGAAAACATCATTCAAATAAAATGGCGGGAAAGATTTCAAATATGAAAAAACAATCACAGGCGACAGAATTGGGATGGCAAGCGAATCAAATAGAAAATTTGTGAAATTTGATCATAAATTTTTATTTGTGACATGCTATAATTTGGTTCTTGCTTCTTTAGGTATAAAATGTCGAAATCGCGTATCTTTTATCAAAAAAAATATATATCATCTGAAAATTACACATGGATGCTCCTATTAGAAGATAGTAAAATAATGCAGTGATTCCACACTATGATCAGTGCTTGATGCTAATCTAGTAATCTAAGGTTGGATATATATATATATATATATATATATGAAAACCGTATCGATCTGTACATGTGGCTGCCACAACCACAACTGATCGACGGCGAGTAACTGTACTGTCTGACTGGACGTACCCTAAGCTGAAAAGAGATCGACGACGATCAGATCATGTGAATCATGTCCTCTCAAAATTTTAGAATGCAAAAGGAGGTCTGCCACGAGCCCTGGCCGAGATAACAGATAGCTCCTTTTCACTGTGGGGCGTATAGCTGCCATGCTTGGGACGTTGCTCAGACGCTCAGGGACTATTTACCATGATGACCTAAACAGTTGTATGCATATACTGTATACGCGTCCTGTGGTGCACCCCATGCACCGTACCCCCACTGTGTGAGCTGCATCTGGATCTGCGTGCATGCCTCAGCCTCGATTACTGGCGAGAAAGTAACTGGGCATGCATCTTTGATCGATCGCCTGACCTGCATGGACGATACCTGGTCCTGCCTGGTGGTACAGCAGTGTAAAAGGCTTTGAAGCTTTTCCGGAGACGAAGCATGCGGTTGAAAAGTTGCAGGTTGGCTTTCTGTTGCTTTTCTGGATTCTGAGAATTTCGTGCCCTAAGAAAAATTATCTTCTTGTTTTTATTTCATATGTGTGTGGTGTACTGGTGGTGCTTGCAAAGAAGAGGAGCACAGAATAATCATGACAGACAGCTGCAGAAACTTGGCGATATGCTAGAGTAAAAAGTTTCCTGCTTTATTTCTTCTACCTCTAGCCAGACAACAGCAATCGTATCCACCCAAAAGATCATCACAGTTCACGTGGAGTCCAGCCTTGTCTTCGCGCCGTGGATCATCTACAGAGGAATAGCAATATGTCAGGCTTTCATCAGTACCATTGCTGTCTCTGTGCCATGCTAATTCAAGGTTGATGCCACGTCTCTACACCTAAAAAGACTTAAACTCATTACCAAAATTTAATCTATCATATTTCAATACGAATCATACTCCACTTTACCACTCACATATCCATGTCCTATCTAATTCCGATCCAAAGACCGGATCCACTTGCAATACAAAGTTCTTGGAGCTCACGTTGCAACGTAACACAAAAAAAACATTAACGAAAAATAAAGACATGAGTTTTACATACCTAATTATTTATATTTTATTTTTTCTATAAATTTTTGAAACTATAATTTGTTTTATGATGGATTCATAGTGTAAGTTAACTTTGATAATAATATTACGATGTCCGGTTAAATCTATATCGAATTAAAATGAAAGCTTTATAGTTTTTTCTCCAATTGTGAGGTTTTAAACTATAATTTGTTTTATGATGCATTCATAGTGTAAGTTAACTTTGGTAATAATATTACAATGACCCGTTAAATCTATATCAAATTACTATGAAAATTTTATAGCTTTTTCTCCAATTGTGAGGTATAAAATATTTACTCCACGGGCATCTAGAGCCCAGAAGCAAATTGCACGACCACCTCTCGTAAAAAAAAATGCACGGCCACCTCCACCACTCTGCGTGACCGTGCACGCACCAGCCTTGCTCAGGGTGTCGTTGTTCCGAGCTCCGACCTCATCTCCTCCGGCACCTCCACGTTGGCCTCTTCTACTTCGTATCATAAACGAAATCAGGAGCGGCATGTGTCAAATTTAGCATGTATTTTAAGGTTCACAATATTATGGTTTATTTAAACCTAGGACATATTTAGTAGAGCTCATGTTCCTGTTAAACAACTTCAACCGTGGCTTATTCTATAAAACAAATTTTTTTATCTTTAGTAAAAAAACAGCTTCTTCCAAGTCCTTAAAAAGGATAGACTGTCCATAGTACCCCTCTATTTTCCTTTTTTACCTCCCCCCCCCCCCCCCCCTTCCAATTTATTTCTTCCTTGTGCGGTTGTTGTCCAAAACAACACCCGCACTGGCCGCTCTTCTCCTCCAGAGCTTCTGAGCACCGCGTCGCCCTCCCCTGGTATTCCTCTATTTTTCCGAGTTATTAGAAGTGGGTTGTGCCTGTGCGAGCAGACGCAAAGTAAATGTGCACAACTGTTGGGCCGAAAAGAAGTGAGTGAAACAGTTGGCTAGTAGAATGGGTCATATGAAAAACGGCCCAGACCAAAAAATAGGCTGAAAATTTGTCTTTTTATTATTAGGTATAGATATAGATATATATTTATTATATATTTATTTATTTATTTATTTTCTTCACTTGTCTCGTTTCTTTTCTAGAATGGCGCCCGCACGAACCGCTCTTCTTCGGTGTGCATCCAAGCGCAATACGGTGGAGAAGCATGCCTCTTTATCGTTAGGGATAGATTTCTTTCCGAATTCTGCACAATCTTTCAATGTGCCTTGCCCCCCTCATTATAAACTTCCTTGCCCTACCAAAGGCCAGGAAATCTCAGACAGACCAACAGAACAATGATACAAAGTATACAACAGTAGCACTCAAGTCAATGTTAGCATGTTATTGTTGTCAAAAAAAAATGTTAGCATGTTATCTGGTGTACCTGTTCATTTGCCTTTTCAACTTTGCACATTGCATATTGTTAGTTCTCAGAGAAAACATTTGTTCTTCGGTTCCAGGGTTGAGACAAGAGCTACGGGCTGACCTTGCTGTCCGTGCAGATGCAGATAAAGCAGAAAAGAGCAGGCGGCTGCTGCATCCACTGTCCTGGGATGCAATCCAAAAATACTCCGTGTACAGAAGCAGCAAGCAGGTGCAGGTGCAGCAGCAGATATATTACAGAGTACTGTCTTGCAGCGCTGTTCCTCTGCATAGCGGGCCCTCCAGTACGGAGGTTCTGTGTCCGCGAACTTTGAAATACTACGAGAAGAGGAAAAAAAATGTCTGTTGTTTGGAATGCGGGATTTTTTCCTGTTCCTGTTTTTTTCTGTAAAAATAAATTTATTTCTGTAAAATTTCTACACAATTTATGTGAAATTCCTATGTTCTTAACTTTAGCTCTGAGTATTCTTCCCCATCGTGCTGATCTTGCCCAGGATTCCCCTTTTTTTTTCTGAAGAGTCCCTTCTGTAGTTCTGTGTGAACTGCAACACCACCCTGAGCCTGTGGTGTCTAAATCAGTGTACAGTAGCCTCGTAGTCATTACAAGTTTTCAACCAACGAAGGCTCAAAGCCCATACATCACAGAATAGGCATATGTTTAAAAAAACTTCATACTACCAGCAGGATAGAATTCGGCCCAAGTCATTTTTTTCTGAGAAACTGAGCCCAAGTCAGCTGCGAGCGTAACCTGTGGCAAGCTCCGCATTTTAGGGTTTGGGCTGAAATTTTTTTGGTGGCTTGCTGCCAGTCAACAGCCCAACATTAAGACTACACTTCTAAATGGGAAAAGAAAAAAAATCTATTTTTTCATCCTCATCTTTCGCGAAACTCCGATTTTTCTCCCTAAATATCAAAACTGGGCAAAAAAACCTCCCTCGGCTTTTGAAACCATACGTTTTACCTCCGTGGCCTGGTTATAAATAGTTTTGAAGGCGTTTGTCTTTTTCTTTTTTATTTATTTTCCCTACATCTTTGAAAAATCATAGTAAATGATAAACAATTCATAAAACAGAAAATATAATTTTGTTGGATTCCACATGAGTAGGTCTACACAGTGAACATATAATATGGTATGATATTACAAAGTTTTTGCTATAGATTTAGATATATTCTTTTGTGTAATCAATTTGAATAATTTATAATTGTAGTTTCTATGGTCCAATTGTGATAAAATTTGTATGGTAGCCTAATTATTGTATGTTTGAAATGCATTAAAAATTTCATATTCATTGGATTATATATAAATTAGTTATAGGTTTATTTATGGTTTATGATTTTTAAATATAAATAAATCTATAAATAATTTATACATTATCCAATGAGTATGAAATTTTTACTACTATTTAAGCATATAATATTTAAGCTATCATAAACTTTTCACCACAATTGAACCATAGAAATCATAGTTACAAATTATTCTAATTAATTACAAAAAAAGAATAGATCTAAATATACAACAAAAACTTTGTACTAAAGCATACCATATTATATGTTCAATGTGTATACCTACTCATGTATAGTCCAAAAAAATAGATTTTCTATTTTATGTTTTTCTATGATTTGCTATATTTTTTCAAAGATTGAGCTGAAATAAATAAAAAAGAAAAAGACAAAAATCGCCTTCAAAACTGCTTTATAATCGGGTGTTACCGTGAACTGATATATGGTATTTTTAGAGCTGCGAAAGTGCCATGAATTTTTGAAGCAGTGTTGCATAACAGGATTGCGCCGCATTTGTTTAGGTCATAACATCTAGTTTTCAACTTCTAATGGCTAGTGTTTGTGGGGTGGCTATATATACTCATATCACACCAGGTGGCTAACGACTAGAACAACATATATAGAAAGCTTAACATGCATGCCTAGACATCTTGGAATGCCTAGTTTCCGCATTCTCTAACGACCAGTACAACATATATGCAACAAATGTGTCATCTAATCCAATACATCTTGGAATTGAGCTCCATAACTTCGCTAGATGTGTGGTATTCTAACTCATACAAGTGATCGCGACTCCAAATCATAACGGAACAAAGAGGTGTGAGAGGGTATTGTGGGAAGTAAAATATGACAGATGGAAGATTCACTTCGTTCTTTAATATTATACTAGCAAACATGCATGCCTATTGCAACGAGGCATAAAATTTGTTGTATGGTACTCATCAATAATAATGAGCTAGCTATTTTTTGGACTTATTTGGATTTTGGCCTAACATTAAGTCAAATAAATTCCAAGGCATCATAATAAATGATAGTACAATAAAAAAATAATTCTGTATGGAAAATTGATATAAGAGTGATTACATCATATACATGAGCCTTGTATGAAATAGTAGCTTCTTCATATAGAATTGAATAAGCCTTTTCTTGACAAGAAAAGGCTCATTGAATTTTATATGAAGAAGTTGCATGGTATTTCATACTAGGTTCATGTGGATGAAATAGTTGATGTAATTAAAGAATTATATCTGTTTTATGTACATGTAGACCTTCTTCTCAAGGGCCAATTAAGGGTAGATCGGTTGAACCTTCTACTTCGGAAATTGAAACATCAGATCTGTTAGTATATAATAATGATGATGAACTAGAAAATTACCAACATCAGTCATTAGGGACTGAAGAAGATAAATTACATGAGTTGGATAAATATATGACATATCCACCTATGAGATTCAGTGGCCAATTTGACATCTTGGCGTGGTGACAGAGCCGCCTTTTGCTTGGTTTGTGACATTATATCTGCATGTGTTCCTCGTATTGACCATTTGAAGTGGTCATGCTAGTCGGTTCCCGCTTGGAGGAGTTACCATCTCTCAACCATTATTGATGATTTCCCGTTGAGTTTGTTCTGTTTCTGATATCCTATTTTTCCTGATATCATTTTTCGACCGGCTTTCATGTTTTTGTGTAAGAATATGAGTTTGAAAACAGTTAGGCCTTTTTTCCAACCATTTTCATCCCTAATTAGAATACTCTTTTACTTTCCCAAATTTCTGTACAATATTCCCTTTCTCACCATACATAATTCATTGAGACTAGGATGACTAAAACACAAATTAAGGTCTGACCTCTATCTAGTATCAGTCTGCCGAATTGATGATGTCTAGAGATGATTTTATGAGAATTTCTAAGTTCCAACGGGGAGCCATGACGATTAACATGACGGTTTTTAAAGCAGTGGGATTCATTTATTTAGTAATAATAGTAAGATGGAAAATATAGTACGCATACCCGCAGACATGTATTGAGTACTATTCACTGCAGACAGACACCAGTATTAAGATACGTACCCCCGGCCCATCACATTAACGCATCCTCCGTACCTATGCCGGCCCTCGATCGTCTCAGGCTCTCACTCCAGTTGTTACTGTTTTCCAAAAGAGAAATGATGGCACTATATATCCCTCCACTCCCCCTTCAATTCACCCACAATGTTCATCTGGAAAATCCTTAACTCTCGCACCATCCAATTTCTCAATCCAATTAGTAATACATTAAATCCCCAACCACATGAGAGAGAGAAAGAGAGAGAGAGCTCTTAGCTTGCCGGCATCAGAATTCAGAAGAGCGTGTGGCAGCAGGGTGGAGCTAGGGAAGCAACAGAGGGTTTAAATGCTGCTGTTCATGGCAATAAAGAAAACCATCACCTCCTCCTCCACCTCAACGAGCATCTTCATCATCGGCATAATATAACCTCCACAAGCCACCACCATCATCACTTCATCAGCATCATTATATAACGCAAACGGGAGTTGCACCACCGCACCACAAATACCCAGGCAGGCACACCGTCGAGGTAGCCTAGCCTAGCTGGTTCCATTCCAGCAGCACCAGGAACCACCAGTACGTACATGCGCGCGAGCTAGAGTGGCCGCGCGGCCTCCGTCGTCCTCCCCCCGTAGCTCCAGCTCCCACTACTCGATCCACACAGTGTGCTTAGTTACGTACGTGTACACGAGCTGAGATAGCTAGCTGCTAGCTAAGCTAGTAGTACTGATCATCAGTTGCGTTGCGTGCGCGCGGCAGTGAAGGAAGATGAGCAGGAACAACGGCAAGGTCGGGTCGAAGCTGCAGGAGCTGCGGCTGAGCCTGTCGCGATCGTCGCGCGGGGGCGCGGGTGGTTCGTCGGGGGCGACGTCGACCCACCAGCATGGCGTCGGCGGCGGTGGCTCGCCAAGGAGGCTGTCGTCGTCCTCCTCCTCCACCGCTTCTCCCCGAGCTCGTGCGTGTCGTCGGAGGGGAGCCCGGAGGCGGGAGTAGCTGGCGCGCCTATGATCCTGGCCGGGTGCCCCCGGTGCATGATGTACGTGATGCTGTCGCGGGAGGACCCCCGGTGCCCCAAGTGCCACAGCACGGTGCTCCTCGACTTCAACGACGCCCCCAACCTCGACCCGCGCCATGCGGGCGCCAAGGGCAAGGGCGGCAAGCGAGGCTAGCTAGCGCCGTCGACGTCGTCGTCTAGCTCGCCGGCCGGCGACTGCCGTCGTCGGCTGTGTCCTTTACGTACGTACGTGTTGCTTGCATTGTTGTCCGTGTGTGTGTGTTCGAGTTGATGAGAAAGGAATTATTGCGTAGACCCGTTCTTCCATGGGCCAGCTATATGATGAGCGAAGTGAAGCTAGCTAGCTGCAGTAGTGTATGTTGGACATCGGGGTGCCAATGGAACGGGTCTAGGTAATAATTCCGGCCATGTCGTCCCTCGCTCTCTACCTTAATTTGTGTGTTGTGTGTGTTGTGTGTCTACAGAGTACTGTAGTGCAGAAGACGTGCGTCGGTGCGTGTCATGTGTGTGTGCTGTAGTCTGTACGGGGTGGTACTGATAAGGATTAAGATTGTCTCGCAGATTTTATGGAGGCTAAGGGTATGTTTGGCAGGTTTCTCGCTGGCTCCGGCTCTGGCTTCTCTGGAGGAGCTCTGTCAAATAGTTTTCTGGAGAAGCTGTTTTTCAGCAAAAAGCAGAGGAGTCGGAGCTGTTTTGCAGGAGCCCCAAAATGAGGCTTCTCCAAAACAGCTCCAGCTCCTCTACAGGAGCCCCTCAAAAGGAGTCCTGCTAAACAGGCCCTGATATATAACGTACCTACTATATATATACGTATAATACGGATCGGATTGACGAACGTGAAGTGTTCTGATGAACTTTATGTATGTTCGTCGTTGTTGCACGGCTCGTCCAACTGGGCGGGCATTCTCGATTGGTAAATGCACATGTAAAGATGCAAAGCAAATGCTAACATTTGTGTGTACGGGGACTACATAATAATGCAAGCACATAAATAAGGACACCTCTGTGGTCTGTGGAGAAATCAAACAACAACAATCAACTTGTTTCAGACAGCTTATTCTCTCTTACAGGACACTATTCAATTAGCCAAAATCAGTCAGCTTTTGTACCAGCCGAACAATAGATGCACAAATTTAATTGATGTAAAAGTTCAATCGAGTCTCCCATGGAACTTGCAATGCAAGATTTGTGCATGGTCTATAGGGTGGAATGGGATACCGCTTGCATTGGCACACATGCATGGTTCGTACGTATACTGAGCGGGAGTTATGTGTGCGAGTGTGGCATATCCAGGATCCGGCGAATTCCAGACAGGTAACAAGCTAGCCATCATGCAGCTACTGACCTACTGTTTATTAGGGTTACTTGCAGATCGATGTTGGGCTGCCGCCGGGCGATGAGATGAGAGAGCACACACGCAGCGCGGTGATGATGAATTTGCATTGCATATGCATGCAATTGCAAGCGGACACCGGAGAGAGACTGAAACAGGCTGCTGCTGCTAGGAAGTCAGGAAGATGCATCCAGCACACAGGAAGTCGGATCATATCATATCGGTGGTTAGCTCATCAGGGCTCATTCAGACCGCCATTGAAAGTGCCGGGGCGGAGACTATTGTCGATTAACTCGCCATGAAACCCAGAATAAATGCCCGAGTAATTGGAGACAGCGGAGGGCATGTAATGCAATAAGATCAACGGGGCGGGGCGGGCGGGGGATTCCTTCCTTCATTTCCTGCGTCCGTGTCAGAGCGAGCGATCAGTGAGCGCCATGAAACCACACACACACAGTTCATGCCAACCCTGTCGCTTCAATGCGTTGTTGCAAAAGGATCACCCGATCGAATTGAAGCGCAGCTAGCACTGCTCCGAGCCAGCCAGCAGCCACGTAAATGCGGCAAATTGAAGCATACATAGACATAGTTGCGCGCCATGCTGCTACTGCTAGTTCCTAGTAGGCATTCCACTGTAGTAATCTCGCTCCATCCCTGCTGCATGCTCCACTGTACCCATCTTCTGCGTGCAGCGCAGCTCACGACGATATATCAGAGCTACCACAGACTAGCTACTGTTCGGGTCAACAAGCTAGCAACAGTGCCTCAGCACGCCGCAGAAAAGGAACACGATATATATATGGATCGGACATCGATATTACTTGCTAGGAATAAAAAAAGAATTAATATTATTTTTCTCTCACAACAAATTATCCTAAGTATTTAGTATAAGTTAAATTTCAGTAGAACGAATGGAACCAAAGATGGACATAAAAATGTACGCACTTCTTGCCTTGGACCAAGCAGCATAATAGATTAGCTTAGGGTGTGTTTCGATCAGCGGACTAAAATTTAGTGTCATTTATTTATATAGCTAGGCTAAATATGGACTGGTTAAAAAAAGTTATTTTTTTAGTGAGTTGTACTACTCGTCAATTAGCCTCTATCAGTTTAACTAGACTTTCATGTTTCGGACTTCTATTTAGCATTCACAACATGGACTGAAGTATAGTTTAGTCCATTCAAACACCCAGAGTCACTCCAAGTCATGGGCTCTACATCTCTGGTCTGATATAAAGACCAGTCCGGCAGCAGGCCAGTGGTCATCTAGACAGGACACTGATGCTGGGGCTCGCAAGCTCGAGTGACTTTCCATGCAGCCGCAGGAGTATCTGTCAAGCTATAGCAACCTACTTTTAGGCAGTGATGCTGTGTCCTAGCTTAGCATCGCTGCATTCAACATCATCCAAGTGATGGTACACAACGACGGTGTGTGTCATCAACCTCAACAGCATACGTGTATATAATATGACACATTACACATCGATCACACACTGCGCGCGTTTGATGTCCAAGCATGCATGCATTCATGCTTGCAGCTGTACAGTAGTATGCCGCAACAATGCCGCTAGGGATGGAAGAGAGTGGCATGGCATCCAATAATCCATCCATGTCAAGCTGGGCTGCAGCAAGTGCAAGGGCTGCAATCAAGTTCGACCAACCACTTACCCTTTAAATAATAATAATAATAATAATAATAATAATAATAATAATAATCATTATATATATATATATAATTCTCGATGTGAAAATAAAGAGATGAAAGCCTGATCTTTGAATAGGAAAAATAATAGATCCGAAGGTTCCAAATTAATTGGCTTATTCGAAAAAGTCTTCTTCACAACCAAAATATTAAACTTTTCCTAGTGAGGTGGAGTTCTCCTAGTGTTTTGGTAGTCAAAATTTAGTATAAACTTTCTCTAGTAAATGTCTCCTAGTGAAATTCTCATATACTATAATTAGTGGTATTGTTTTTGTACTACTTAAAACACTAGGAGAATTCCACCATTTTGGTAGTGCTTCTTTAAAAGATATATATGGCTGGTACTACATTGTTCCACTCTATAAAAAGTCTAAATCAGTCTCTTGCACCTTTCCTTTTTATGATAAATATACTAAAAATAATTTGAATGATCCTCTTTAATCTGCTTGGACCCGCATATACCCCTACGTACTCCTAATGGCCATATAGTGCCTAGACGGAAGAATTAAACATTGCTACCGGTGTCTGGCCATATGCATGAAAATGAAAGTTGTCGAATCGCCAAATGGCCAGGGTTCCAGCTCGGACCGAGCTGTTGTTGGTCGTTCCACTGGTGAGTAGTGACCCGTCCGCCCCATGGAAATAAAAAAAGTATGCGAGAGAGCTCAAGGTACGTACGTTGTTTGATGTGAATGTTGTTACTATATAGGTACATGTAAAACACATCCGCATGCATATGTGGCGTTTGAGTTTCTACAAGTGGTAGAGCAACTTTAAAAGTACTCAAATTTTTTTTGAAGTCGTCAAAAAGTATTGGCACACCAAACAAGGGTTTCTCCAATAGTTTTTTAAAAAAACATTGCTAAAATATAAAATTTATACAGACGGTTTTCTTAAGAAATTCGACACTAAAAATGAGATTTCTACAGACAGATTCTTAAAAAAAATCCGCCACTAAAAATCAAGTATTTCTATAGGCGAATTTCTTAAGAAACCTCATGTAGAAATCTCATTTCTAGAAGCGGTTTTCTTAAGAAATCCACCACTAGAAATAATAGACACCGGTTTTTTTGAGTTTTCAAATGATCTTGGATGAGAAGAAAATGACCAAAATTAAAGTTGTAGATCTTGAAAAATTATGGAACTTTGTAATTGCAAACTTTTTCATTTGAAATCATCTTGCCATTGAAAACTGCGTTTGAATTTGATAAATTTTAAATTCAAATTTTGTAAACGACCTTGGATGGAGAAACTACCAAAATAAAAGTTGTAGATCTTGAAAAGTTATGAAACTTTGTAGTTGACAACCTTTTCATTTGAATTCGATTAGCGCCTCAAACAATTAGTTTATACTCAATTTATATAATATGCGGGGAACCAAAACGGAAACTAGATACAACTAAGTGATGAGTTGAGTGGTAGAAAAGGCTACACGCGAAGGTGAGGTTGTGAGTTCGAATCTCCATTGGCACCCAACGCTGGCGGTTCTAAGAACACCAGTAGAAATGAGTTACCAACCACATGTATAGTGTTTCTGTGTACAAGTGTATGTTGCACAATATCTTGTTTTGTACATAAAGCCACTAGAAGTTATGGATTTTTCTTACTAGAAAACCCACTCTGGTTCCTTTCCTTCCAAAAATTTCATGTGATGTAGATGCTTAAATCCGTCGAAAGAACATTTCTAGCACCACTTTACTATTGTTCCCTATCAAACTACAATGGAGTTGTGATTGGCATAACAAATGCTCCAATGCTGCCCCCCGCCCCCCCCCCCCCCTCTCCAAACATCAATAGTGTAAAAGGACATATAATATACATAAATGGAGCCTCACTCCTGTTGTCCGTGACTAAGTGCACAAGAGTTTTGATGTTTCTATTCCCTTCTTGCTAGATTATTCGCCTTAAGATTTTGTCTTGAATTAGAGTCCAAGTGAAGAATTTGCATTTATTTGTCTCTGCTTTCTTGATCAAGTCGTTGCAAAACGGTTCAAAAGACCTAGCAAACTGAATTTGGTACACTGACTTGGCGGTGTAATCTCCATTCGAAGTCCACCTACAGAAAATGAACTTACATCCCAGTTGAAATAGATCCCATCTTGGCCATAGCGCCATCTTAGCCTCAGTAGTGTCGTCCACCGAGTTTTTTTTTCGTTTGTTTTACCCGGCCTTCTCGTTGAGTGAGCACGACGGTGAAGAAGTTATATACGTATTGGGTAACACAGAATGATCTGATTGAGGGCTTATTCATCACACACAGAAGTTAGTTAAGCAGTGTGGGGGTGCAATCACAACTCAGCACAACTGTCGTGCGTACGTACGTAGTTGGTGCGCTACATACGGTAGCTAGCTAGTATCAAGAGCTTGCAGATTTGTTGTGCTATTCATTTATTCATGAGTTCAATGGTCCTCTTCATTCTGTAGTAATCTGGCATCTATGGCATGTTTGGAGCACCCCTCGCCCCGGCTCCCCTCCGGCCGCCGTCGCCGCTCCTGCTCGCGGCAGCAGCGGCCACCATCGGCGCCTCCCTCCTCCACGCCTCCCCCCCCCCTCCTCTGCTCCCCCCCATCCACCTCAACTCCGACAGCACCCACGGCGTGGGGCGGCGGCGGTTGGCCGGATCCGGGCATCGGCGAGCCGGATCCGCCGTCCACTGGTCCCATCCTCCCCTCCCCCCTCTCGTCCGGCGTCCTTGCGGGGGTGGGGCGGCAACCGTGTGGTGGTGGGGCGGCGGCCTGTGCCTGCCGGCGACTGCTGTGGGCGGTGGCTGGCTGGGCGGTGGCTGGCCAGATCTGGGCCGGGTTTTCCCTGGCGGCACTTTGGGGGTCGATTTGGACTCCCGGGCACCGGATGGGGATGCCAGTGTTGGCACCGGCCATCTCGACAAGCCGTCCAACCTGCCCTCCCACAGACCACGTCGCTCCCATGCGGCCCGTGTCCCGACATTCACATCAAAGCACACCATCGCCCCTTGTTTTACTGCTGCCTTGCTGCATCTGGTGAAGACCCTGCTGATCATCTCCGGCATCTAGTTGTATGCAGGTTCGGCTTGGATGTGCCTGTGCAGGTTCTTGGAATACGGGTGAAAACCCTGCCTGGCGGTGCTGGGCCGGCGGCGATGACGCAATCAACGTCATCTTCCCCTTGGAGGCGTCGCTGTAATTCCCTCTTCCTTTCATTGACTTTAATTGATGATGGCGTCTGCGGACGTCATTTACCTTCTTGAAGGCATCAACACAAGCACAACTGCTCCTAGCCATGCCCTGCACTACGACATTTGGAACTCAGCTGCGACGCCAAGAGCAAGCCAAAGACGCCCTCTCGTTCGAACAGAGGGTCGAAGCATTGATCGTTTGTTGTATTGTCCTGGTCTATGTATAAGACTATGATTTTTCTCTCTTTTATTTTTTTTATCTCCTTTTGTAACAATTAGCTGTGTACATCCCAGATATAGAGGCCGGATATTGAATATCCTTTATCGAAAAAAATCTATGGCATGTTTGGACGATCCCAAGTCCAAATAGGGGAAAAAAAGGCTTTTGTAAGTTGCATTTTTCCTGTTTTTTTTCTAATTTATTTATCACACGTCAGGGTTTTTTTATCAATTTCTTATGTATAGGTATTTTCATATATAGTATTACTTACGCGTGGACGGCAGAGTAGCTGAAATGCATGTAGCAACTGGGTTGTGTAGTGAATGGCAGCACTTAAATTGGGTACAGCCTTTCAGTAAATGGACTTTAGTGTTACTTAATGAAGGCATATACGGGCCAGCTGGAGGAGTTGCTCGGCCGGCCGGGGTCCTTGAAAAAATTTGGCACGATAAAACACCTCTGGCCCTCTGCAGCAGGCAGAGAGTCTCAGATGTACGTACATCTCCAGGGCCAGTATGTGCGGGCAAACGAACAAGCAAGCAGGCGTCCAGGCTGAGATGAGACACGACCACTGCCGCCGGCCGGTGAAGGGCGTACGTTACGTAGTAGGGCGACAGGATCAAGCTAGCTAGGGGCCCTTGCTGCTGCGGTACCCATCGATCGTACGTGCCCTTCTTTGTTTGGTTGCCGATCGAACAGAACAGGCTAGGGACGTGACCAAGGCACCAAGCTGGATCGATCGAATCAGATCCCTGCACTGCAATGCAATGCAGCTAGCAATCGCGTAGGCCCGTCGCTCTGCCCAGCATGCCTGCATGCTGCAGCCCGGCGCTCTCCGGCCCTCTCCCGTGATCACAGCTGCCCAGCGCAGCCTGCCAGTCTATCTCTCTCTAAAACAGTCGCAGAGAGCACACCCCACCGGCCCAGTCCCGGTCGGCCCGGGCGGCCGGCCGGTCCTGAGCCCTGGCAAGCAAGGTCTGTCGGCCGGCCAGGTCGCCCTGATGGCTACTACTACGTACAGAAGAAGATTACCACGCGATAAGCGGGCGCTCCCTCACAACTCCGATCCGCCTCGCCCACCTGCCGAGAATCTGTCTGCCCGTGCTGGCAGTATAGTGCGCATAAATGGCATTGACTTGCATTTGCTGTCACTGTGTCACACACACAGAGACCACAAAGCAAAGCAGGGGAGGGGAGCCAGCCAGTAAAATGGACGGAAACACTGGCGGCCTGTTGCTGCGTTTGCATTGCCCCGCCTCGCAAGCAGAAGCGAAGCAGCGCCATGTGCCGCTCTTTATGCCCCCCGCCAGAATCTTAATTCCCAAGGAGACGATCGACTTGATGGGTTGATGCTTGATGGATGCCGCGGAGGAGCACGCCCCCCCCCCCCCCCCCCCCGGCTGGCGGCTGCCCAAGAGCCGGAGAGGCGGCGGCTCTCGATCCATACATCCATACGGTCAGCGAGAGACGACCCTCGGCGCCACGGCCGCTGTCGTCGGCACTTGCAGGTTGCAGCCGTGCGCCGTCCAAAGGAAAGGAGTGAACTGCATGCGCCCCCAAGTTGGCGGCGTTCTGCTGTGCAAGCCGTAGGTAGCTACTAGCTTTAGCTAGGACGAACAAGCTGGAGAGTACGCGCATCAGGTCCATTCAGGTTTAGCGAGACGGAGACAGGGAGGGAATTCATCTTCACCTCGTACGTACCGTCGAGTGTGGTAGCCGTGCGCGATCTGGGCTGCTTGTGTTCGAGGCCGCGAGCCACGAGGCGTTTACAGCCCACACAGCTCACAGCTCACCAACTCTATGGGCCGTGGGACCGTGGCCCAACAAATCATGAGTGGGCACGTGAGCTACCGGGGGCCGATGCTTGACGCAGTTGCTTACATATTATATATTTCTAATAATGCAAAAAAAACAAAAATCTAATTACTTCCCTCAGCTATCGTGATCGTCTGATTTTCCTCCCTGAACTATAAGCCAGTGTTTTTACCTTACTTAATTTTAAAATTGTTTGTTTTAAACTTTTCCGATGGTGATTTAGCAAATATATTGTGAAAGTTAAAGTAGGTAAGCAAACTCTTTTTATGGTGTTTTCACCTTATAATGAGGGAAGCAAAGCTGGAAATTCAAGTAGGTAATGGGACTATAAATATTTTATTAAAAATATCTAAACAATCAAAAAAAGTTCCAAAAATAACTAAATATTTTTATATGAAAAAATATTGTAATTTAAAATCCTAAATCTGATTTAATTTTAGAAAACTCATACAAAATTTGTTTTACCTAGGAAAATAATGAAACTAGTTTTAGTTTTTTTTTCTAAATCATTATCCATCTTATGGTTCCTAGCTTCAAATTATTTCATTTTTATAGGCTCATTTTGATGCTTATTTTCTAAGTAGAAGCTCTCGTTATTTTATTATAATTACCCAATGTTTTATTATAATTAGCCTATGTTATTGTTCGATTATGTAGAAGTGCTAGTGGAGTGTCGTCTGGACTAGTTATGTGTGTGAACACGTGACTCATTGCGTGTTTGAGCATGCATATTGGTATATGCTAAAATACTTGTTGGGATCAACCTAAGTGCATATCACACATTGCAAAAGTATATTACAACTACTATATTGTTAGACTTCCGTTATTCTAGCAAAACTATATTACAACTGCTATAGAAAGAGTGCACTAAGGACGGAGGTTGGTCCAAGTGTTTCTTTTGATGTGGCATGCCTTGTCAAATTCTAGCCACATGTGTCATTTACGTGCATGTTGACATCGTTTTTCGGCACGTGTCAAATGAGCTAAAACTTGTGTTGGTCAGCAGCCGTTTTCTATCGGCATCGGGAAGGCATAGATCAATATTGCCGATGGGAGTATGCTGTGAGAAGACTAAGTCTGTTGCCGATGGAAGTTGGAGGTTTCGGATGTTGCCGATGCCGATTGCCGATAAGGTTAATTGGTGAAGTCAGGTCGCCTGGGCTGTAGAGTTGCTGTTGCCGATTGCCGACGAGGGGATGTTGTCGATTGCTGATCGGAAAGTATTGCCGATGCCGATGGGCATGGGGTGCCGATGAGTACAAGGTGACTTGGCGCTTGGTGTCGGCAGAAAACTACGGGTGGTCAAAGAAGGAAGCCGCGGATTGAAGGGATCTGCCGATGGAAAGTTTTCATCGAGGGAGCGGCATAAAGAAACTGGTGATTTTATACCAGTATTATTATAGCAGTTTGAGTCCGACTCTTGCATGAGTCGTTTATTTTCCTTTAAAATAGGTGTGTTTGTTTAGGAAAATAATATTATTATTTTAGATCCGACTCCTGCGCGAGTTAGTTTCCTTAAAGTTAGGAGTTTGTTTTAGGAAAGATACGAGTCGTGTCTTTGTACAACTCTCCATGCGGGAGTATAAATATGTGCCCAAGGGCTGCGTGTAACATATCAATCCAATATCAATCAAATCAATTTTACTCTTATTCTACTTTTATCGCAATTTATCCTTTACTGCATTAGCTGTAGTTTATCAACGAGTTCTTCAAGCTTCGACGGGCTGCATCACCTTGATCTCCGTCAAATCCTTGTAAGTTCCGCGTGGGAGTACCTCTGAGCTTTGGCATCCGGGCGTATCGTTGTTGCCTCGTTCAGCTCTACTCTAGTTATCCTGATCAAGCCTCAATCCCAGCACCCGGGCCCATCGCCATTGTCTGGATTGAATCTTGTTCTAGTTATCGTCCTTGTCGATTAACTGGTCAAATCGACTGGCACGCCTCCGAATATCGAATTTCGGGTATAAGCCCGAGGTGTTCGCAGATCCTGACGCTTTTTGTGTCAACAGTGCACATATAAGTATACTAATTCACAAATTTACACATGATAGTACGTGATTCAATGATACACCATGTTGTCAAGCTATTTCTAACAAACATTGCTATGACAGATGACCTAGAATCATAGCACATAACAGTGATGCCAACTTAAGGAGTGTATGTGTGGTTTGCATGTGAGTCAAACTAGTAACAAGTGTATCAATCCCAATAAAATGTAAGGTCCTCTCCACTAATGGAATGGAAGCACAAAGCACCCCAAATATTACAAACATTCGATAAACAAGCTCACAACAAAATCTAAATTTGAACTACACTTGTGAGTCAAAAAGATTTGTGTTCACCACTAGTCATGTAAAAAGAGTAAGCACATCAAGTTGTGTCACTTCCTTGTTAGTATGTCACAAAGGTGATCCAATCTTGGCTGCTAGTAAGAACTTGCCAAAATTATGTAGCTGGTCTTGGAAGTTAACCATACAAGGTATCTAAACCATGTAGGGTCATATAGTCATATGTTTAGCCATGGTTATGCACAACATTATCCACTATCCAGCTATATATTCCTAATCTATGATTGTCATATGGGATGCACATATTTGAATCATGCATACTTTTTTTATTTATTGTTTCTTGAATCATCAGCAATATCGTTGAATCTATGTAATAATGTAAATGTTATGAGATGTGACGCAGAATCGGAAAGTCTCTTTTATTTTTTTTTAAAAAAGTACATCTCTGGTGTACACACGTAAGAGTACACGATAAGTAAGTAGTTCATGGAAGCTAAAATTGATGTTGTTGCATAGAGCCCATTGAACAACAAAACAACCGGTTACAATCCATCAAACCGGGAAGCGAGGGTGAGCATGCCACATGGAAATTCATGCCACCATCACCATGGATAGATTGGCCTACTCAAATTCTCCCATCCTCTGATTACTGGATCATGTAATGTGCTTTCAAAATTGGGATAATAGCCAAGCACTCGATTATGAAAATCCCTATGCAAAGTTTATTCCATCATCATAAGAGTATCAGTTAATACAAATTCCAGAGATGCCAGATTGCAGCCAAGGCAGGTTAATTTTGCCTACATTTCTACAACCACAGGGACGACTGTTTTTTTTTCGTCTCACAGAGGTAAAAGGTAACAGGATAAATGCAGGTAGCAGCAGCCTTGGCCGGCTGGATCTCTCCGCTTGTCCTACATGACCACGAGCCACGAGCCGTCACGGGGTGGTGATGTCGTGGATGCTCTTGCGCTTGCTGTCGCCGCGGCTGGCGATGCTAGCCTGGCGGATGAAGTACTTTTGCGCATGGCTAGCCACTTGTGTCGGAGTCCGTGTCTTCACCGACCACCGTGAGATGTTCCGCCAGTCGCCACGCCCGTACTTCTCCAACCCCTCCAAAAACAGCCTATGTGAGAACACGAGATTAGCTTAGCAGGGTCCACGTGTCAGTAATATAATGATACTTTCTCCATCCCAGTATATAAGGCGTAACCACATCTAGTCCAAAGATCAAGTAACGCATTTAAGTCTCTCTCAACACACTAATGTCACTACATTGATATGCATGTCTTTAGAGAGAGCACGTCCTATATTGTAGGACATGAATAAAAAATAGTTACGCCTTATATATTAGGACCGTGGGAGTACTGAACTAGTGAAAAGAGAAAGAGTCTAGTGGGCCCGAGTGGATTCGGTGTGGAAAGACCTCAGAGAAAGCATGTCGAATGACAGGGTGGGGAAAAGGACAAAAACAGGATTGTGGCACAACAGTGTTGCTAGTACAATTTCTAACAAAGGGATTGCGGCGTGCGCGTACCTATGCTCGTCCTCGGTCCACGGCACCCCGCGGCGACGCTCCTCACCACTGCTAGCCCCGCGGCCACGGCCGTTGTGCCTCCCATCGGCGGTCACGTCGTCATCCCAGGAGTCAGGGGCCTCGACCAAGCCTCGCTCGATGAGGTCGACGTCGGTGATTAACACCTGGTAGTGGTCCCAGGCCTCCTGTGGCGTGCGGTCGTGCAGTCGTGACGCCACCAGCACCCACCGGTTTGGCAAGTGCTCCGGGAACATCACCAGCGCGCCCTCAAACACCTTGTCCTCTGCCTTGGTCCACGGCCTGCTGCCCGCCCATGCCGCCATCGACGACGACTGTCCTCCGCTCAAACCATAGTAAAAGGCCATTGTTGCACGCGTTTCCTGATGGCTAGCTAGAGCTGGAGCTGCGGATCGGATCGCTCCAGTGAGCACTCGGGTGTGGCAAGTCACCGTCCTTAGCAAGAAAGCAGACAGCCGGCTGCTTACGCTTTGGAGAACAAACTTTGGTTGCTAGATCTTTGCACAGAACTGGAGACTGATGGTTGCCTTTTATAGATTTGGAGCGGGGCCGGGGCCGAGTGGAGGGTGATGCTATTCCGCGTGCGCACACATTTTGGGCATGAGAGGCTATGGCGTGGCGTGGCACCGGATAAGTGTATGCGTGGCCGGCGGTACCCCCTGCCACCTGAGAGTAGTATTTAAGTGCAGTCATCATTAACCCGTGGATTAGAATAAAGGTGCCGGAGAAAGGAATCACTCATGCCTCGCTAGCAGAGCGATGTTTAAGGAGGCAAATGAGTCACTGTTTCGTTGATGCCTTGTTGATGCCTTGACGGAATGGCAGTGTGTAGTAAAGCTAAAGTAGGCAACAGTTGGAGTTTGTGTCTGTGGTTGTTGGGTTGTTGGTTTTCTTCTTTGGGTAGTACACGTACCACGTACGCACTGTGGACTGGAAGTTGAACACGGAAGATGAAAGTGGTATACTGGCATATGGTTTGACTTGTGGACACACCACTATGTTGCTTTTGCTTTGAGTTTGTTATAATTACATCCCCATGGTTGGTATACCTTTTTTTTGGGGGGGGGGGGGGGGGGGGGGGGGGGGGAGGGGGGTTAACAAGCAAGCCTAGACATCATAGTGGATAATGAATTATCAGATCTTAAATAGATGATCTACAGTTTCGGACTACTAGAGAAAATCCCTATGATAACCCGCGGTACAAATGATTTTGTTCCACGTCATTATGAAAAGAGAGCGTACAATACTATCCGTCTTCAAGTTCTTTTCTTTTGGATAGACATGACGTATATATGGGATATGGCGTGGGAAGGGAATAATGCTACAGTGATCATGTGAGAAAGAGGAAGAGATGGCGTCACCTTAGCTAGAAAGATATTGTTTTCTAGCTATGGACAAATAAAGTTTAAAATTGGGTGAGAGACAAGTAAGCCGGAGGTGTCGTCGCTAGAGATGCTTACTCACTGTTTCTTAATGAAGTGAGGATACAAAATTCTTAGAGCTAGGGATGGTAACAGGCACATCAGTACCTAATCATTGTCCCTGATTGCCTAACGTTTCCCTGCTACCCGTCCCCTTTCCCGCTACCCATCCCGTGGATTATTTTCTCCCATCCCCGTCCTCGATTGAGGTAATGAGGCCCTGACGGGTGGAACACACTCGAAATCATGTAGATTCGATGAGTATTGGCAACATCATGAGAAGGTTGGCATGGAGAAGAAGAACATTGGCATGGGGAAGAAGCACGAAGACACAGTAGGGCTTCGCTTCGGTCGGACCGATGAACAGTGACGTAGCATTAAACGGAGCATCACGGAGTTGGTGGAGCCGATGAGACTACAATAGCATGACCGCGACTCTACATCTGCATGTCCACAAGAAAGTTACAGATGAGGGATAGTTGGGGCCGCAGCGGCGATAGAGAAGGTGAAGGTAGAGGATGTTGGGGCCCTGACGTACAGCAGAAATGGGAAGGTGGAGAATGCTTTGACCCTTGCTTCACACGATAAGGCGGCCTTTTGGCCCGTTTAGCTCCCCGCGGGGATGAAATTGGCCCATCAAGTTTCACACCATGATGGTAACATTAGAAAATTCATCATCTGATTAACTTACGCTCACAATTCTACTTTTAACAGTGCATATTCTTTATGAACGGCCCGTAGAAAAAAAATCCTACTCTATCAATAAAAGCCGTTTCAAAAAGTTTCTAATAATGCATTGCTATTTTTAACTGAAACTGTATGACATTTTTAAAGATATAACGTACAAATTTGAGATATGTATCCAATGCAAATTGAGAGCCGCCCTATGTAGGAGTACAACAAAGCCGCAGATTCACTAGAACGGCAGTCGGTAGATATGACATTGGATTTAAGCAAAGATTTGGTGCGCACCCGTTCCCATCAGTCGATCAGCTTTCAAACCTGCTCTGGATGGATTCGGAGGACTCGGCTAACGGAGAGCCGTTGTTGGGATGCTTTTACACCACGAAAGCGCTATCCATCTGCAGATAGTCGTTTTTGTGCTCTCCATACTACCCAGATCCATCTCGAAGCGGAGGTCGATCGATCGCCGGCACAGTGGCGGCTGGGTGGCACGAAATGGTTTGCTCACCACCACACACGCGCTACGCTCCAAAAGTGTGGTGCACATGATTTTTGGGCTCCACCTGGTGGCCCCACGAGCCCCCCTCTCCCAGCAGAGTGGGAGATCGATGGTTTTGGCAAGTGTGGGGTCTCACTGTGCTTATGTTTATCCAGATAGATTATCAAGTGTAGACGTGTCGCGTAGTGCAGCCTCAGGAGTGGCCAGCCGGCCTTGTCGCTTTCGATCGTGGATCGGAGGACGTGAATTCGCTGGCTATAAGATCAAGCCGGGGTCCAGGGGGCAGACCCCGTAAACTTTGATAGCTTTCGAACTAGTACGTTGTGGATAATGGTGGGCATATTGCCATGCGCTATCACGCTAAGCGAGCGCTTACAGCCACCAGCCAAGATTCCAAACACCAGCCAGAAGGGGGAGAGCGGGGCGCGGCGTCACCTGCATCGGTGATCCACAAACCACACGAATGCATTCAAAGAATGGAATAATGGCCGAATGGGTCCCTCGTTCGACACCCTTTCACTTTAATTATTTCCACAACGTATGTATTAGCATTAAGGTTCTTGATTGAAAAAGCAGCAGCGGCTAAGATTATTAACAATCAAACATTACGTCAACAGCTAGGACATATATAACATATAACTAGATAGTCCTAGCTGCAAAGATCGTCGTCTATCGACTAAGAGCATCTCCAACAGATTAGCTAAAGAGGCTAGCTAAATTTTCTGATTTAGGCACTCTCTAAAATAGATCTAACAAAAAAATAACAGAGTACTCCACCAGACTCTCTAAAACCAAGACTCTCCGTATTCAAAAGTGACACGTCATCGTTCTTTTCCGGGTCTGCGAGGCTTTTTTCAGGTGTGGACGGTGGGCTTCAGCGTCTGCTCCTCAAGTCTATTTGTGCCGCCACTATTTATCGACCAGATTGGCTCGGCTGTTGCGACGTTCATCCGGCCACACGGCTTGAAGGGCATCGCCGCCGCACGGCTTCAGAACCACTCGAGGGGCATCGTGGCTTTGCCCCAGCTGACCTTGAAGTGCATCACGGCCACACGGCTCTAGAAGTGCTCCAGGGGCATCGCGGCAGCCTGCTAGTGGCTGCCCCAGCCGGCTAGAGGTTTGTTTATTTTGTCCATATGCACATAGAATTTTCAGGCTGCCCCAGCCGGCTAGAGGTTTGTTTATTTTGTCCATATGCACATAGAATTTTAGAAATTGATTGATAATTATATTGGTTGATCAAATAATTTTTTCCTTTTGCCCTAGAGCCCAACACGTGACTATGCCATGGATTCTGAAGATGAATTCAATTATATGAATGAATTGATCGAGTCCTCATCTTCAGATGATGATGATTTATATATTGCTGCCGCAAACATAGTTGCAAATGACACAGTCAATCAATCATATCGTCGTGGTTCTGTTGATGGACATCATGTATTGAACCGTGATAGGCAGTTTGGCTACTTCAGACTTTATGAAGACTATTTCTCAGATGATGCTACATATGGGCCAAACTTTTTTAGACGCAGGTTTGTGGTTTTCCTCATAGTTTGAATTTTGTTTTCTAAATCTGGTCATGTGTGGCTAATTAATTTATCTTGTGCCATAGATTTCGAATGAGGCGTCATGTGTTTGTTCGTATAATGAATGCGGTTGAGGAGCATGATGACTACTTTGTGCAAAAGAGAAATGCAGCTGGTACTTTAGGACTATCTTGTTTGTAGAAGGTGGTGGCCGCATTTCGAATGATAGCGTATGGTGTAGCGGCTGATGCTATAGATGACTATGTACGTATTGGGGAGAGTACTGCTCTAGAAAGTTTGAGAAGGTTTGTCAAAGCTGTTGTTCAGGTATTTGGACCTGAGTACATGAGATTGCCTAATGAACAAGATACTGCTAGATTGCTTGCAATTGGTGAGTAGAGGTTTTCCAGGAATGCTTGACTCTATAGATTGCATGCATTGGACTTGGAAAAATTGCCCTATTGGATGGAAAGGTGTATATTGGGGGCATACAAAGGAGTCTACATTTATATTAGAAGCAGTTGCCTCTAAAGATCTTTGGATCTGGCATGTATTCTTTGGGATGCCAGGCTCGCATAATGACATCAATGTTCTTCAAAGATCTCCTATATATTGCAAGGCTTGCTGAAGATCACGGTCCACAGGTTAATTATAGCATCAATGGGAACAATTATACAATGGGTTATTATCTCGTAGATGGCATATATCCATCTTGGGCCACGTTCGTGAAAACCATACCAGAGCCACAAGGCAACAAGAAGAAATATTTTGCCAAGGCACAAGAAGCTTGTAGGAAGGATGTTGAACGAGCATTTGGGGTGCTACAAGCTCGTTTTGCTATTATTCGACAACCAGCTCATGTGTGGGATGAGGAAACGCTTGGAATAATCATGAATGCTTGTGTCATTATGCATAACATGATTGTCGAGGATGAGGGCATCGACGAAGATGATTTCAATTATGATGACATGGGAGAAAATGTGAAAATATCTCATGATCGTATACCTGAACTAGATGAATTCATGCAAAATTACAAGAACATTCAGAACAAGGAAACTCACACACAGCTGCAAGCCGACCTTGTTGAGCACTTGTGGCAAAATCATGCAGATTTATATAATAATTTTATTGTTGAATGATTTTATTTACTGTTAGGGTAAAAAATTTTAGATGATTTTATTCACTTTTACAATATTATCTTATATTCATGTAGACTCTATCTGCTGGTAGAAACATTTGTATTTTCTTTGAGTTATTGAACAAACTTTGCACAAGGCAATCATGAGTTTGTATTTTAATTTAGTTATTGAACAGATTGTGCACAATGCCATGTCCCAGTTTGAGAACTTTCTGTCATGCAATATATTAAAATGGACAACAACAGGGATGCAATATTCACACTTTTGTCAATCTGAGAACAAGTACTGCAAAATATATTAATAGGGACGGCAAATGTAGCAAATCAAGAACAGCTACTTCAAATATATACAAGGGCAGGTACAAAATTTTATCAAATCTAATTATTTAGACGTCTTGCAAGTATGTCCTTCTTGAGCCATTCATAGTACTGTTGCTGGTCAAAGCAACTGCTTTGAAAAAGAGAGGATGGCAGGGAAGCCCTCTCAGTTGTGTATGTGGTAAACCTGAAACCTGTGACCACATTTTCTTTGAATGTATTCTTGCTCAATACATTTGGTGTTGTGTAAGAAATGCCTTTGATCTAAGAGATTTTCCTACATCAAGACAGGAGTTGGTTTCTGAGTGGCTGCCAAGGAGGCTCAGAGTCACTCAAAAAACTCGTTTTAATTTCTTTGCAGGCATAGCTTGGGCAATATGGAAGAATAGGAACAAAATGGCTATTGAAAAGGATTTTCCCAAGAACCCTGATGCAATCATTTATGCCACTCTCAATTTTGTGCATATGTGGGGTGATATACTGAAGGAGGCCGACAAAGCAAAGCTGTCAAAGATGGTGTCTCAGTTAGAATCTTGGGTTAGCAGTAAAGCTCGATGCCCAATCACTAGTTCTGATATTGTCTTCATGTAACAACTAGCAGTACGCTGAGCATGGTGGCTCTTTTGTTTGCTTTCTTTCTGGTTAAACTGGTATCCCCAGTATGTAAGACCTTAATAGCTTTCTTAAAAGTAGAGTTAATCTCTCTTCAAAAAAAATGACATCACTTATTCACTTCTGAATGCAATTATTCCCAAACAAGAGGACATGCATAATTTAGCCATCCACTACAATATATTACCAAAGTTCATCCGTTCAACAGAGGAGCTTTCAGGAAATGCATTGCTAGATTTTCTTTCCGAATTAAATCATTTCTTCTAAGGGCAACACACTGCTATGAACCAATTGAGAAATGAAATAAAATTAGCAAGGCGTCACCTGACAAATCCTCCTCGCCGTCGACCTGGTCTGTACCAGGGAATGGGAACTGCGGTGGCTGGCCACTAGCTGAGAAAGAGAAGTGTCGCATCTGGGCACCGAAGCCAGCGGGAGGCACCACCCGACGGCGCAGCAATCCTGCCCCTCCGTTTTCCATTCAATCCACATTCACAAGGTCCTCGCAACCACCAGAATCTTGGCTTCCTTGACCCATGGAACTTCCAGGCAAGTGGGGCATCGGAGACGGCTGGACGCCATATCCCCCGCGCGCAGCCGCCGGAATAGGAGGACGCGGCGGCAAGGACATGGGAGTGCTTGCAGGCGGACGGGCAACGGGCAGCAGACTAGTGAGGAAGGTGGGCGCTAGCAGATGAGCACGCACCTGTTCGCGGGAAAATGCGGGCGAAGGCGCGGGAAGGAAACACCGTGCGCGCCAACAGGGCCGGAGGCGAGCGATTTGGACTGTCCAAGAATAGAGAGCGGAGGGAAAGGGATAGAGAGCAATTAAATTTGGAGTGTCATTTGGAGAGGCTGTTGGAGGCATTTTTTTCTAATAATAGTTAAATTTAGCTTTACAAAACAATTTAGACCATCTCTTGGAGATGCTCTAAGAAACAACATTAGTTTAATTATCTCAGCGCGCGTGCAACCACTTGTATGAGCCCTTAACACTTGTATGAGCCCTTAACAGCATTGGTAGATACTTTGCTTTAGCAAACTCCTCCATCCTAAAATACAAATACCAAAAAAATAAAAATTAATTTAGAGTCAGTCCATCCTATGCAGACTCCCTCCATATAAGATTTAGAAGTCGTTTAGAACATGATTATGCTTACTAAAGAATTATTAACTAAGGGATAGTTTTTATTTTTTACCTTTATTAAATAGCACTTCAGGTGTCAATCACTTGTACAACAATCGAGTGTAGTTGGAGTGACAAGGTCTCCTCTTGAGGCTAGAAGTCGCCCATTCTGCAGTTTTGCATGTTTGCTCGTGTTGTTGCTCTTTTTTTTTGGTCGTTGGTGCTCGCATTTTCGTTGTTTTTTCGTGTTTGCTTCATTGGCGCTCATGGCATACGAATTCTGGCATGGACGAGTCCGACTAATGAAGCAGGAAGGAAAGCGGGCGACGTGTGGTTACTGCCTTGACGCGGGCGCTGAAGTGTACGGCAAGGGTGCGCATGGTTAATGCGCAGTCGAGCGGAGAGCCGGGCCGAGCGTGCGCAAACGAAGCGGCAGGGGCAAACGCGTCCATATTCATCCCCATATACGTAGAACGACTTACTTTACCAAAACTAGTCCATTGCCCAAAACGACTTATAAATACCCTGTTCGGAGGAAGTATGTATCTTTAGCTTAGTACCTTTGAACCGTCTATGCATGCTGATCTTTTGAACATCATCATCATGTCTAAAATGACTAATGTCATAATTTGTACGGGAAATCAATGATAAATTGCTTGTACGTGTCTTTTTTACATTACTGTATGATTTACTAGAAAATTAATTAAGTTAACAACTGACTAACTGTTCTAAAACTGTTTGGACACATTGTTGGAGTACGTACTACTCAGTGACGTACTGTATAGACGGCCAGACAGCTGAACCATTCCGATCTGCTATGCTATCGCTAGCCGCCATAGTTTTCCTTGGAATTTCAGCACGTTTTGAGATACTGCAGCAACGTCTGCGGCTAGGCTTTGGCATAAATGCTGCAGCCGACCAAGTTTTTTCTTGGGCGGGCCATGTCGGCGCAGAGAGAGAGAGAGAGGCTGCTTGTCCGCAGCCGTGTGCCAATGATCCAATGATTTCCCATGATTCGCCCGCGGCCGGCCGCCAGTGGAAAAATCTCGAGGCAAGGACGACCGAAAAGACGCTTTGTCATGGTGCGGACCGAGTTGGAGTAGGCGCGATTCGGGTCGGCGCCGCAGCCAAACCCACAGTGCTCCGAGCCTCCGATCCGTGGATTGGATTCGATCGCATTCGCTCCTTGACGCTCCCGCCAGCCCCGCTCTCGAGATTCCCTGGATGGATGACGACGAGGACCCGCGGCCGGCACGTTCCGCGCTTGCTTTGCTGACCGGGGGGGGGGGGGGGGGGGGGGGGGGGGGGGGGGGGGGGGGGGGGTGAAACCACCAAGAAAGCACAAGGTCGTGGATTTGCGATCTTATATGGACGAAAGGAAAGAAGTACGTACTTTTTCGTGTGCGCGCAAATTTGGTGTTGTTGTGTCTCAACGTTAGCCAGCAAATGTTGTTTCACGTCTGCTGTATATATGCGTGCAACTGGACTGTGCAGGAAAGAAAAAGAAGGGGTAATTCGTGATTTCACACCTGTATAATCTCCTACCATCTTTGCATGAAAGAAAATTTATGAACAAGGTAGTCTATGTATTCACAAGGAAAACACACACTCAGACCCTGTTTAGTTTCCCATAAAATCCAAAATATTTTGAATTTTGTCTCTTTATTTTGAAAAATGAAACTAAACATCACCTAAAATATTTAGCAAAAAATGGTTCATTCCCTAATATTTTGGATTTTGAACTCAAGATGTCAAAATAAGGGAATCTTTGCATTAGTTTGTGTGTCATCCTCACAATGCCCATCATTGGAATCCAAAATTTGGTTGGAACTAAACACCCCAACAAAATATTTTGTATTCTAGAATTTAAAATCCCTCAAATTCCAGAATGCAAAATATTTTGGTTGGGTGTTTAGTTCCAACTAAAATTTGGCTTATTTTGAATTCCAATGATGAGGATTGTGAGGATGACACACAAACTAATACAAAGATTTCCTTATTTTGACCTCTTGAGTCCAAAATCCAAAATGGGGAATGGACCACTTTTTGTCAAATATTTTGGGTGGTGTTTAGTTCCATTTTGTAAAATAAAGAGACAAAACCCAAAATATTTTGAATTCCATATGAAACTAAACACTCAGTTACTAATTCGCTTTAGCATCGTTCATAATAAATAGTGGGCACATAATAGCAATAGGTATGATGACTCACTTGCCTATTACTTAAAAAAGAACTTTTATAAGACGTTTCCAAAATGGGTTTCAAGGCCAGGCCAATGGCCGGTGTGCCATGCAGTTATGCATAAATCCGATCATGAGTTGTGTTTTTTGGTTTGTTTGTGCTATGCTGAACCCAACTACAGTTTTATATAGATCCGATCATGGTGGGTTGCTTTTTTTAATTGAATGGAGTGATTGCTAAATTGACAAAAACATGAATACCTGTGCGATGTGTAAATCGTTCCTCATTCTTTTCTTCGTTGTATCATTCAACAAATAGAAATAAACTTGTCATTTAAGTTGGCTTTCAACAACTTCCACTAGCAACGTGAGACTATTGTTATCCATGCACTCATGATTCCCCCAAAAAAGTTATTCAGGCACTCATTGCTTTGGTATTTCATAAATGAGCCTCTCCATAGACCAAATTTAAGCAATTTATTCTATTATTATAAGAGTCCCGGTTAATACAAGTTCCCACGACGCCTGATTTTAGCCAAGGCATAGCTTAATTTTAGCTACATTTATACAACCATAGGGACGGCTATTTTTTCCGTCTCGCCAAGGTAAAAGCTAAAAAGATAAATGCAGGCAAGAGCAGACTCTCATTTCTTGTCATCCATGACCACGAGCCACGACTAATCATCACGGGGTGGTGATATCATGGATGCTCTTGCGCTTGCTGTCACCACGGCTAGCGGCGCTGGCCTGGCGGATGAAGTACTTTTGTGCGTGGCTGGCCACTTGCGTCGGCGTCCGCGTCTTCACCGACCACCGCGAGATGTTCCGCCAGTCGCCGCGACCGTACTTCTCCAGCCCCTCCAAAAATAGCCTGCGTGAAAGCACAAGATTAGCTTAGCAGGATCTGCGTATCGGTAGTGGCAACACACATATATTGTACACTAGTACTAGTGAAGAGAGAAAAGGTTTGGTAGGCCCGAGTGCATCCGGCGTGGGAAGAAAATTTTGTGGAAGTATCTGGAACCATGCTGAACTCACGTTGAATGACAGGGTCGGGAAAAGGACAAAAATTGGATTGTGGTGCCACTAAGTGTTACTTGTACGATTCCAACAAAAGATTGTGATGTGCGTGTACCTGTGCTCGTCCTCTGTCCACGGCACCCCGCGGCGGCGCTCCTCTCCGCTGCCGCCCCCACGGCTACGGCCACCACTGGCGACCACGTCGTCGTCCCAGAAGTCAGGGGCCTCGACCATGCCACGCTCGATGAGGTCGACGTCAGTGATCAGCGCCTGGTAGTGGTCCCAAGCCTCCTGCGGCGTGCGGTCATGCAGCCGCGACGCCACCAGCGCCCACCGATTCGGCAAGTGCTCCGGGAACATCACTAACGCACCCTCGAACGCCTTGTCCTCCGCCTTGGTCCACGGCCTGCTGCCCGCAGGCGCCGCCCATGTCGCCGCCGACGACGACTGTCCTGAGCTTGCACCGTAGTAAAAGGCCATTGCTTTGCGTGCTCCCTAACGGCTGGCTGGAGCCGGAGCTGAGGATCCGATCGTGGGCGGAGCAGGTCACCGTCCTTGCTCCTTAGCAAGCAAGAAGGTAGCCAGTCGGCTGCTTGCGCTTGTGCTTCTGAAAACAAACTCTAATTGCTGGGCAGAACTGGAGGTCGATGGCCAGCTTTTATAGATTTGGAGTGGGGCAATGATTCGCTAAACCAAGTCCCCGTTCCCCCATTTATTTATTTTTAAGTCATGATGCTGCTTTGGAACATTCTAATTCCAGATGCTGACGCCCGAAACGAAGTGGGAGAACCACGTGCACGCGCGAGGTGGAAAGCCAAAAAGGCAGACTGGCAGAGTGATTAGCGAGCAGATTAGCGTAAGCCAGAAGGGCCACACGCCGCCCACGTTCAGTGGGTTCGGGTGACGCCTCGCCCGCCCGCGTCGGATCCCAGTCGGCGGCCGTGGGCCTGGCGGGCCAAGGCACCGTACCGCGCGGATAAGATCGCAGCCCATTACGTATAAATTATCTGGGCACACCTCCAGCTTTTCCTCTTTTCATTCGTTCAAGTGTGTGGAACGTGCTACACATTGGGGAATATCAGATTCTACAACCCTCAGTGAAGCCATGTCTTCTCCAAAAATAGTATGGAATTCCCTTTAGGATATTATTTTGGAAAATTCGAGATTTAATGTTTTCTGAGTTTGTAATTTGTAAAGTCTCGATTTCTAATAGAGTATATGTCATAAAGTAGCATATTGTTTAGCTATCTACAGTGCTAGCTTAGCTGTTGGTAATTCTCATATATTTCTTGATTATGCACCAGACTTTGTAAAAGAACTTGTCTCTAACCATGTGTACAAAGATAGTGATCATGTTCGTCTGTACTATTTTAACACTACTTTTCACCGAATAAATATTTTTTTATAACAAATCAATATAAAAATTATCATAAAATTTCAGCACAACAAACAAAAGCCAGTGTTTAATGCAAGCACTTGTTTCCGAGTTTAAAAAAGTGTGAACACGTCACGCTCGTCACTCATGAGTGAGCAGCCACACACAATGTCAGAAGCCCGCCATCACACGGATTAGCAAAGGCGAACACTTTTGTTAGTTTCGAGGGTCTGGTACAACGCTCCTTCCCGGTAAAACGTTTATGTCCTGTTTGGAACTCAGAATTTTTCTCTATTCTTATATTTTTCCTATAAAAATAAATTGATTTTTATAAAATTTCTGTGCAACTTCTGTAAAATTCTTACGTTCCAAATAAGCCCTTAGATAAAACTAAGCTATTTTAGAAATGTATCTGGTAAAACAACTTCACTAATAATTTCATACATAAATATTGTAGTGGATATGTTAGCAATCATTCTAAATAGGGCCGAACATGACAATTTAATAATGTGAGTAATTCCATACTTAACAGAGGAGGGTTTGTCTATCCCACAATATGCAGATGACAGTTATATTTTTGGATCATGATTTAGAATTAGCAAAGAACATGAAATTGTTGCTTTGTATTTTTGAACAATTGTCTGGTCTAAAAATTAACTTCCACAAAAACAAAATCTTCTGTTTCGGTCAAGCAAAGGATTGAGATACAATATTTGCAGCTCTTTGGTTGCAAAATTGGTGCTTCCCTCTTTAAATATCTAGGCATCCCAATACATTATAGAAAACTTTCCAATAGATATTGGAAGCAGATCGAGGAGAGATTTGAGAAAAAATTAAGCAGCTGGAAAGTAAAACTACTCTCATCAGGAGGGAGACTTGTACTGATCAATTCAGTCCTATCTAGTCTGACTACGTTTATGATGTCTTTTTTTGAAATAACAAGAGGGATTCTCAAAAGGTTAGATTTTTACAAGATCTAGATTCTTCTGGCAATATGAACTAGATCTTCTGACAATATGAAGATCACAAAAAAAATATATAGATTAAGTGGCACATTTTATGTCAACCAAAAGAACATGGTGGAATGAGTGTGCTTAATCTAGACTTACAGAATAAATGTCTTTTGAGTAAATGCCTTTTTAAGCTATGCAACGAGAATGGAATGTGGCAAGAATTGATTAGAAATAAGTATCTAGAAAATAAACAGTTGAACCAAATTGAGAAGAAAGCTGGAGATTCCTATTTTTGGAGTAGTCTTATGGGTGTCAAGAATTAATTTCTTAGATTGGGTTGCTATAAATTAAATAGCGTCACCTAAATCAGTTTTTGGGAGGAAATTTAGTTAGGCAACCAATCTTTTAAAAATCAATACCCAGGTCTTTGTATAGTATTGTACGTAGAAAGCATGCAACGGTCACTGAGGTTTTGCAATCTACTCCCCTAAATATTTCTTTTAGAAGGGCTTTAATAGGGTATAAATTGTTACAATGGCATGAGTTAATTGCACGTCTTTTACACATTAACCTGGGTGATGAATCAGACAAAATTGTCCGGTAACTCCATAAGAATGGATCCTTTTCAGTTCAGTCAATGTACAATCATCTTGTCAATAATGGGGTTAAGGTACACAAGAGATTTGGTGAATACAAGAGATTTGGTGAATGAAACTCTCTTTGAAAATTAAGATTTTTTTGTGGTTCCTAAAAAAGAGGGGTTATACTCATGAAGGATAATTTGGCCAAAAAATTAGAATGGTAGTAAGGTTTGTAGCTTTTGTAGTAGCCTAGAAACCATAAATCATTTATTCTTTGATTGTATTGTCACTAAGTCTCTAGGGCGTATGGTTCACTGGGTTTTTGGTTTGAGATCGCCTAGAAATATAGCACATATGTTTGTAGGGTGGTGTAAATCGGTCCAACAAAAACTAAATCTCTTATTATTGACAGGTGCAACGACAATTTGTTGGGTTATCTGGTTCACAAGGAATGATTTGGTGTTTAATAAATGCCGACCAAAAACTTTTTTGCAGATACTCTTCAGGGCGACTTACTGGCTCCAGTCTTGGGCTCCATTGCAACGGTTAAATGAACACAGGGTGCTTATCCGAGATGCATGCAGAAACTTAGAGTCTATTGCTATGTTTATTTTTGTTTCAAGTGGTTGGAACTTTAGTTATCGCCTTGAGATTTAATTTTTACCTGCGTGTGTTTCGTTTGGAGTGAGTTTCGTTTAGAGTGAGTTTGTAATAAGTTTGGTCTGATGCTTCTTTCTTGTAAGAAACTAAAGCCGAATCTTTTAGTTTTGTTATTAAAAAATAAGAGAGGAATGAGAGAGTTAAAATAAACTACTTTTCAACTTTATCAAGCTTTATATTTTTATGATTGGATGGAAAAAAAAAACAACTTTAGCCAAGCCATGAAGTTGTACTAAACAGACGCTAAGCAGTTAATTCCCGTCATCATCTCGTGCGCAATTTCGCTAAAGACCGACCTCCCGATGGATCCATTCGTCCGGAGACGATTCGCGGCACACGCCACGAACACGAGCTACTTTAGCTTATCCGGTTCGATCGGAGTCGGGGGCGGGGCCTACGCCGACGTGTGCGAAGTGCGGTGGCGTGCCCCGGCCGACCCGACGGCCAATAACCGGTGGCCGGCGAACCTTGCGCTCGCTCTTTTCTCGTCTCTCTGTCTCTCTGCAGGAGGCTTGCATACACTTTTTTTAGCCTGACGGGTGACGGCCGATGCGGAGGCTGGCAAAATGCCGAAGCTGCTCAGGCCACTTGTTTCGCCAAGGAAGTGTCATTCTTTTTCTCTGTCATCGAGGAAGGTGCTTTTCTATAGTAAAGATAGTTTTAAAATAGTTTTGTCTTTTTATTTTAAATTTATTTTGGTTGAATTTTCAAAAAATCATAGTAAATCAAGAAAAAACATAAAATAACAAATCCAATTTTATTAAACTTCACATAAGTAGATCTATATAGTGAATATATAATATGGTACGGTTTAGTAAAAAGTTTTTCTGAAGATTTAGATCTATTCTTTTCTATAATTTGAAATAATTTATAGCTATACTTTCGATGATTCAATTATGGTAAAATTTTGTAGTGGCCTAACTATTGTACGCTTGAACTACGCTAAAAAAATTATATTTATTGAATCATGTACAACTGGCATATTTACTAATTATGATTAAGTAAAGAGTGGAACAAATTTTTTTGATTGCTACAACCATCTCTACTCAGTCCTAGAGCAACTTCAATAGTTTCTTCTTTATATCATTTCTCGTTGATAGAAATAGATAGTGCAAACATATCCTTTAATAATTTCTTTAATTAGATCTCTAAATATTATGACCTCTATTCTACATTTCTGGCTAGCTAAATATGAAAAACATGATTAACTATGCACATAATATAATTATATGATGAGGGTGTAAAGATATAGAGAATAATTTTTATTTAAATAACTTTTAAATAATGTTTTTGAATTTTTTTTCAGATATAGGCCCCGTTTAACAGGCCTGTTATCAGCCCCAACTTCTCTAACACATTTATTATAGATACACTATTTACAGGAGCCATTTTTATCTCTCATCTCTTTTTTCGAAAGCGTGCAATTAGCACGTACTGCTTTAAGAGGAAAAGGAGTTTGAGAGGTTACAGGACGTGCCACGACCCATGGCGAGATGCCATTGCCCGAGCGCGCCGAACACATAGACACAAGGCACCGGCTGAAACGGTGAAGCTGCGAAGCCGTACTAACTACACGCTAAACCCGCTAAAAAGAGGAGGGAGAGGGGGGGGGGGGGGCGAGGTGCACAAGCCTAAACAACCAGAACGGCCAGGGCCGCGAGGCCCGAAAGCCCGCGGCGATCCAGGTGTCTGCCTCCTCCCTGATGCGCTCCAACAGCAGTGTTGCCGCAGTAGTCAGGTCGTCAAAGGTCCTCCCGTTTCGTTCCTTCCAGACCTCCCAGGTCACCAGTAGCACAAGAGTGTCAAAGTCCTTTTGGAGGGCCTCAGGGACGTGGGCTATGCTGTGCAGCCACCACCCGACAAGAGAATCGGAGTCCCCGGGGGCGAGGTGTTGCAGCCCCACCGCACTGAGCAGCCTGAACCATACCTCGCGGGTGTAGACGCAGGAAGTGAGAAGGTGATCGTGCGTCTCATCCAATTGCTCACAGAGCACACAGGTCGTCGACTGCTGTAACCCGTGGCTGACCCGTCTCGCCGCCGTCCAAAGCCGTCCATGAAGGGCGAGCCAAAAGAAGAACTTCACCTTCGGAGACGCCCTCGTCCGCCACAGCTCCTTAGCGCCGAAGAGCGTGCGTGGCCGTACCCAAGAAGAAGGCCCGGTAGGCGGAGGCGCTGGAGTATTCCCCGCTCGCCATCCACTTCCAGACAAATCTGTCAAGGACGCCATGGTGGAGCTGGACCTCGGCCAGCTTGCCAGCCAGCTGGACGATTTCCAGCATGATCGTCTCACAGAGCCGGTGGGAAGGTGAAGTTAAAAAAACTAGGTTTTTTCGGGCTCTAAGAGAGGAGAGAAAAAGGAGAGATAAAAATAATTTTTATGAATAGAATTTGAACAGTGAATACGTAAAAAAAAACTGAATCCGTAGAAGCCTGTCAAACGCGACCGTACTCCTACTCTCGGAGATGCTCTCGTGGTTTGATGGCATGTAGCATAGCTGTCTGCACATACACGTGTCCATTGTTACTCTAAATCCAATGTATAAAATATAATATAATAAATATAGATGGATGATATCCGTTGGTATTCGAAATTCGCATAAGATCTGCTTCTCGCGAAAAGAAACCTGCAAATCGAGGCGATTGGTACGTTCGATCCTGACCTTGTACTGTGCTCACAGAATGCAATATGAATCAGGATGCCATCTCCTCGCCAGCTTCGTCCTTTCACCGATCATGGGGCACGTTCTTCTCCGGCTTTCACCGAATAAGGAACAAATTAATCTTTTCCCATTGCCCGTTCCCTGCTTTGAATCCGGATGACTAGACGGGCCAGGCTTTTTCCATAACCGACCATCTTTTTTCTTTTCTTTTTGTGTTCACATCGGCTAGTCGCGTGAAATCTCACGTGATTAGTTCTGACACTGCATACTGCTTTTTTCTACTAAGCTAACATAAGTAATAAGATAAAGCTAATATAAGTAATAAGACAAGCATAAGTCATGGTCAGCAACGTTGCTTGATGGTTTGCAAAAGAACAGACACATGTAGAATGAAAAAAGTCTAGTAGTTAACCCCTCACCTATCTAATATATTCTATTTTACACCCTCAACTATAAAACTAGGTATTTTATCCCTTAACTTTTTAAAACCAGATATGCTTTAACTATAGTAAAAATTTAACTAAAATTGGACCATAGAAGCTGTAGCTACGAATTATTCCAATTAATTACAAGCAAAATTAGATTTTTCAATTAATGTAAAACTATAACAAAAACTTTATTAAAAAACATAAACATATCTATTATATGTTCACTATGTAGATCTACTCATGTGAAGTCCAACAAAATTGGATATTTCATTTTATGATTTTTCTATGATTAACTATGATTTTTTAAAGATTAACAAAACCACAATTACTGTACCAAAACCACCGTTATCATATGAGAGGGTAATTTAACTAGTTTTAGAAAGTTCACGGGATTAAATACCTTATTTTTATTTTATAGTTGAAGGTGGGAAGTAGACCACCTTAGATAGGTAAAGGGGTTAAATAGACTTTTTTCCCTTAGAATAGTAATACTTTTTTTCGATTACACGAGCATAAACATAGACACTCACCACTGAAAGACTATGCTGAACCTAACCATGCAGCTTGTTCAGCGACAGTCTGAAGCGCTGAAAGATCACTCATGGACATCAAGATGTACTCGATCGACTACACCGAATGCGGATCGTCGGTGAGGTAAAGGTTCGCGACTTTAGCTCTCGAGCTAAATTTGGGCATATCCGATCATGGGTTGCTTTTTTATTGAAGTGGAGCGATTGCTAGATTTTGAGAAAAAACGTGAATACACGCATGTGTTATGTAAACCGTTTCTTTTTCTCTTCTTCGTTGCATCATTCAATAAATAGAGAGAGACTTACTATTTAAGTTGGCTTCCACCAATTTCTACCTGCAATGTGGGACTATATATTATTATTCATGCACTAATCATTTTGTCATTTCATAAATGAACCTCTTCATAAGCTAAATTTCAGCAGTTTATTACATCACCGTAATACTACCGGTTAATACAAGTTCTGATGACACCAGTTTCTAGCCAAGGTATAGCTTAATTTTGCATATATTTCTACAACCATAGGGATGGTTTGAAGGACCGAGAACGGCGACCAGAGGGGGTGAATGGGAGCCTCAAATTTCTCTCGAAATATTCGGGTCACTCTTCCCAAAAACCAAACCTAGTTGTTGGGTGCTCACCGGCAGTGGAGGAAAACTCACCGGAAACCCTCAAGAAGAGTTCTCAACCCCTATGAGAAAGAGGCAAGAATTCCAAACGAAACAGCCAGAAAAACAAGCGACGGACGCTGGACAACAGGGCGAGAGACGCTAGGCGTCGGACGCTAAGAGATCGTCCGTCGGCCTTCCAGAAAGCCTTGCAGAGGAGAAGCAAAAGGCAGGGCGTCGGACGCTTAGGTGAGCGTCCGTCGGCCTTCCAGAGAGCCTGACAGAAGCTGAAAAACGGCAGAGGCGACGGACGGTCGGCGACGGACTCTGAAGAGCGTCCGATGCCAAAACGAAAAACGCAGACACGCCGAGCGACGGACGCTGACGTCAGCACGCACCAGCGTCCGACGCAAAACCCTCGGAGCGTCCGACGCCCCGATAAACGCGCAGTAAAGACGAAAAACGAATTTCTCTCCACCAAATCTTCCCAAAACTCGATCAAATGATCACCAACTGCTACCAAACTTTGTAGGCATGATCCTTGAGCAGTTGGGGAGCTATCCCGAAGAAATCATCGCTCAATTTGGGTCGGGTAAACGGGAACACTCGGATTTGGGGGAGAAAAGGCAAAACGACGAACACCGCAAAGAAAACACCCGATCTGCGTACTCGAGAGGTCTGAGGAAGGATCCTTCGGTGCAAAGATGCTCCTCTCGAATACGAACAACTTGGTTCAAACGGATTTGCAAGAGCTACTCCCTACAAAGAGAAATCAACTCGGGAAAAAGAGGAAGCAAAAGAAAAACGCGAAGAACACAAGCAAAACGGGGACACGATCAAGAAATCGAAGCCACCATGGCTTACGGAGGTTACGGCCTCCGATTCCTCGCAGCAAACTCGAGTTCTTACAGAGGTTGGTGAAATCAACCTAGGGATCTCATGAACTAGAGAGAGGGTAGAGAGAGAGAGAGAGTTGGGGCAAATGATTAGGGTTCAAGAGATAGGATGAGGATACCCCTTCATCCTCTATTTATTAGAGGCTTTGGCTATTTCCCAAAGACCCCCCTAGATACAATGAGTGAACTACCTAGCCTAAGCATTGCAGTCCAAGCTCCGGTAAATATCTCCCTCGATTTGAATGGACAGCCCGCTTCCTGCCAGGAGTTGTCGTCGCCTCGACGCAACCTCTAGGATTCTGCCACGTGCCATCCCCGCTTCCTCGGAAGCTCCGCCCGGGTTTTGAGGCCCAAACCCGCGAAACCGGCCACCGGTAGCTTTCGGCTCAGCTACCGAACTCTGAGTTTTGCGGCCCAAACTCGAAAACTGACGCGGATGGTTTTGAGGCCCAGACCACCAAACCACTCGACGCGAGCCACCTTGTCTTCGCCCAGTCGGACTCCGAGTCCCCTGAGCCTCCGCTCGACTCGTGCGTCCACCGTCTTGACTTGGTCGACTCTGTCTACCTCCATGTCTTCTCGCACTCGCCGGTGCCAAGTACTAGCCACCACAGCTAGTCCGCTGGCGCCCATGGTCCCTCAGTCCGAGCCCCGCTTCCGCCCTTCACCGCTCTCAGTCCATCGGCACGGCAAGCCTCTACTCAACTTTCTCCACGCCATTGACCATTGTCACTAGGCATAGTACCTGCACACCACAAGCCGATAGACAGGCACACATTTGCTTTTGCAAAGATTAGTAGTAAGCCACTCAAACTGAAACGCTCAAGTGTTGGGCAATCACTCATCACAAAACTGAACATACATGGGTACTTATCCACCATGTGTTTGCATGATTGTTTTTTGGTCTGGCAAAGGTAAAAGCTAACAAGATAAATACAAGCAGGTTCTCCATGACAATGAGCCACGACGAGCCATCACGGGGTGGTGACGTCATGGATGCTCTTCCGCTTGCTGTCGTCGTGGCTGGCGACGCTGGCCCGGTGGGTGAAGTACTTCTATGTGTGTCAGGCCAACTACGTTGGTGTCCGTGTCTTCACCACCGATCACCGCGAGATGTTTCGCCAGTCGTCGCACCCGTACTTCTCCAGCCCCTTCAGAAACAACATGCACATGAACACGAGATTAGCATAGTAGGTCCAGCGTGTCGGTAATACATTGATACTGTATGCCTTAGTGACGAGAGAAAGGGTATGATCGGTCCAAGTGGATCTGGCGTGGAAAGAAAGATACTTGGAAGTATATGGGACTTTGGAGAAACTACGCCTGATGACGTGGTGGGGAAAATGACAAAAATAGGATTGCGGCAACAGAGTGTCAATAGTATGATTTCTGACAGAGGAGTTGCGGTGCGCGCGTACAGTGCTCATGCTCGGTCCAACGCACGTCGTCGCGGCGCTCCTCTCCGCTATTGGCCCCGTGGCCACGACCATCGTGGTTCCTACTTGCGGCCGCGTCGTCATCCCAAGAGTTAGGGGGCCTCGTCCATACCACACTCGATGAGGTCAACGTCGATGATCAACACCTAGTAGTGGTCCCAGGCCTTCTACGGCGTGCAATCATGTCGCCATGATGCCACAAGCACCCACCCGTTTGACAAGTGCTCCAAGAACATCACTAGCACACCCTAGAATACCTTCTACTCCGCCTTGGTCTACGACATGCTACCCGTCGGCACCGCCCATGACGATGACTGTCCTCTGCTCACACTGTAGTAAAAGGCCATTGTTGCACGCGTTCCTTGGTGGCTGGCTGGAGCCAGAGCTAGGGATCAGATCGGATCAAATCGCTCGAGTGAGCGGGGGTGGCAGGTCACCGTCCTTAGCAAGAAGGTGGGCAATCAGCTGCTTGTGCTTTGGAGAACGAACTCTGGTTGCTAGAGCTTTGCACAGAAATAGAGGCTGATGGCTGAGCGGGGATGGGGCCGAGTGGAAGGCCACACACACACCACACGTTCTGGGCATGAGAGGGTTGTGGCTTTGTGTGGCACCGGATAAGCGTACGCGTGGCCGGCGGTACCCCCTACCACCCTAGGATAGTGGTTAAGTGCACTCATCATTAATCCGTAGATTAGAATAGAGGTGTAGGGAAAAGGAATCATTCATGCCTTGCTAGTAGACTAGTGATGGTTTAAGGTGGCAAATGAGTCACTTTCTCGTTGATAAAGTTGGGCATGCAGCCTGGGCCTGTTAGCCCGGCACGAAGCACGTCAAATTTGGCCCGGCACGGGCACGACACGGCCCGGTGTTCATTGGGCCCGGGCTGGCACGACACGGGGGAGCAGGTCGTGCCTGGGCCGTCACTCGAGCCCGTGGGCCAGCACGGGCACGACCCGCTCCCAACGGTAGGCCCGATGGCGGCCCGCTCCCCTCCCCCTCCTGGCCTTCCCAGGCAACCCTAAACGCGTCCTTTCCCACGACCCACTGAGTGGCGCCCCCCTCCATATATAATGGAGCCCCCCACTCACTCTCCCCAAACCCTAATCCCTCGCCTCGCCGCACGCCACACGCTCTCGGCTCTCGGCTCTCGCCAAACCCTAATCCCCTCCTCTCGGTCGCCTTCGTCTTCGTCTCCGACTCCGACAGCTCCCGGTCCCCGCCGTCGGGACCTCTTCACCGCGCCACCACCTCTCCGGTTGCCTGGTCCCCTCGCTCCTCCCTACTCCCTCCTTCCCTCCTCTGTCCCGTCGATGAACATGTGAGTTCGTCCCCCGTCCGGTCTGGTCCCTCCGCCACCGCTCGCCGTCTTTCTAATCGCTATCACGTTTCCTCTGGATTGCCCTCGTCTCCTCCGGCGCCGGGCTCCGATTGAGCAGGTGAGAGTCGGAACCCTAACCCTAATCCTAATCCTAGATCTGACCCTAACCCTCTCTGCTCTGTGATTCACTGATTCTGATCCGTTTTTTCTTTCTTTTTTCACTTTTTTTGCAGGTCGGTTGCCGATGTTGAGTCCTCTAGCCATGGCTCCAGCATAAGGCAGCCGCACCCGCGACGACCGTCGAGGAACGGTGCTGGAAGAGGACGACAGTCGGTGATCCAGGGAGCCATGGCGGTGGACGACGACCATGTCGTGTACCCCGTCACCGGCGACGAGGACCTGATCGCCTGTGGGCTGTCCTCGGAGCACGACGACGACGGTCGTGACCCTTACTCGTTGTTCGGTGACAACGATGGCATGGGCGGCCGGGGTCCTGCTCCGGAACCGGTCGATCTTGATGCTGCACCTGGTAGTGCTGGTGCAGGGACAGGGACTCCAGTGGCCTCCAACACCACTGGCACTGGTATTGGTGAAACTGAAACTCCAACCTCCTCTCTTAAGCGTGAATCTGCTGTCTGGGTTGATTTTATCAAGATATTTGAAACTGTGAATGGCACTAAAGTGAGAACTCATGCTACTTATAAAATGTGTAGGACCACTTTGACTGCTAGATCTGCTTCTGGTACTGGTCATTTGATTAGGCACCAGAACTCTTATAGGAAGAAAGTTGATAATGCCGCTAGGATTCAGTCTAGACTTGCATTTAATTCTGATGGTTCTTTGCATAATTGGAACTATGATCCTGCTCTTGCTAGGTCTGAATTGTGTAGATTGATTGCTAGACTTGACCTTCCTTTGGGCATAGCTAAGACAGAGGCCTGGGAGGAATATATGAAAACTGCTCATAATCCTAGGTATTCTAAAGTATCTAGAAGGACAACAACTAGAGATCTTGCTAAGCTGTTTACTGAATGTCATGATAATCTTAAGAATTTTGTGTTGTCTGCTGCTTCATGTGTTGCTTTAACATCTGATATCTGGTCTAGTAATGCTAAGGAGGACTATATAAGTGTTGTTGCTCATTATGTGAATGCTGATTGGGAGTTGCAAAAAAAGGTTATTGGACTTAGGTTAATTGAAGTGAAACATACTGGTGAAAACATAAGTCAGTCAATTGTTGCTGTGGTTGAGGAGTTTGGTCTGATTTCTAAAGTCTTTTCTGTCACTTTAGACAATGCTTCATCTAATTCTAAGGCTATGGGAAGTCTGGCACCATTGTTTGCTGAGTACTTGGGCTATGAAGTGTCACCTGACCCTTCACAGCCTTCTAAGTACAATCTTGTTCATCAACGCTGTGCATGTCATATAATTAATTTGATTGTTAAATCTAGACTAAAGAGGTTGAAGCCATACTTAGAAGATTTTAGAACTGCAATTAATTTCTTGAATGCATCTAATAATAGAATTGCTATGTTCAAAGACTATTGCATTGCTAAAGGTAAAAGGCCTAGAAAGTTTGCACTGGATATGGATGTTAGATGGAATGCAACTTATCTAATGCTGAAACATTTGCTTCCATATGCTGAAGTGTTTTCTGTATTCATTAACTCAAACTATGGATCTGTACCGTTAACTCAAACTCATGGAACCTTGCTTCTAAAATGTTAGAAATGCTTGAACTCTTTTATGACTGCACTGTTGTTCTGTCTGGTGTGTATTATCCTACTAGTCCAATTGTTTTGCACCATGTTTTGGAGATTGCAACTCATCTGCATGCATGTGAAAAAGATCCCACTCTTAGGCTCTTTGTGTTTCCTATGCAGACTAAATTCCTTAAATACTGGTCAGAAATACCTCTTTTATACTCTATTGCATTCATACTTGACCCTAGAGCTAAAATGAGAGGTTTCAATAATGTGCTCAATCTGCTTGCTGAAACCACTGGTAATCTGTACATTCAGTACTATGTTGATGTGAAATCTGAGTTGTGCAAAATATTTGAGCATTATGAGAGGAAGTTTGGTGCAGCTAGGTCTCAAAGGGATGTCCAGCATTCTTTTGTGCCAGGTAAGAGAAAACAGGCCTGGGGGAGGATCTTTGCAGAATCATCAGGTGTTGTTGGCCCTGCCGCTACCTCCTCTTCCTCATCTGGTACATCTGAACTATCAGTTTATTTGGATAGTGACAATGTCACTTCTTATGAGGATGATTTTGACATACTCCTTTGGTGGCGAGACCACAAACTTACCTATCCTATCCTCTCTATATTGGCCAAGGACATTATGTCAGTTCCTGTTTCTACTATATCTTCAGAGTCTTGTTTCAGCTTGTCAGACAGGATCATCGAAGAATGGCGCCGACGCTTGTTACCTGAGACAGTGGAGATGCTGACCTGCTTGAAGGACTGGGAGCTGGGAGAGAAAAGGCTGCAACATCAAGCTGCTGATGACAAAGAGCTTCAAGATGCATTCAAGAACTTGTTTCTTGATGAAGATCCTAATGCTGCTGGTGCTGCTGGTGACTGAGTGAGAGAGGGACTTGCTGTTGGGGCCTTGGGGGCTTTTGCTGTTGCTGCTGCTGGCTAGTCACTTGTGCAGCTGTGCTTTTGGGGTGTTGGCTTTTGCTGTATTTGGTTGAGATGAGAGTGACCTGTGAGTGAGAGTTTAAATTTGAACTTCAAAATGGTTGTAATAACTTTATTAAGACAATTATATGAGCTGGTTGTACTCTTTTCCTTTGTAGAGTTTCTCACAAGGGTGAGTTTTACCTACAAAGGTTTTTAATGAGGCAGCATTGCACAAACAGCTCAAATTATTTTGTTATGTCTTCTATTCTCTTGTGTGATTATGCATTGTGTGATTGTGTCTGATCATGAAGACATGAACTGAGTCAAATTCTGGTATATGATTATATAAATGAATCAGTTGTGAACATTGTAATTTGTGAACTGAGAAAATGGACTTGTGTTTTATGAGATGAAAATTTGTGAATGTTAAATTATCTAAGTTGTGAATTCTGAGATTTTGTGAATGCGAATTTCTTGGATTTTTTTGAGTTGTGCTTTATGAGAGGAAAAAATTGAGGTGTTTTTGTTCAACGGGCTGCAGGCTGGCCCCGCCTGTTGCTTTTGCCGTGCCCAACGGGCTGGCCCGGCCCGAAAATTAGCCCATAGTGTCGTTCTTGGGCTCAATGTCAGGCACGACGTGCCTAGTAGGCACGACCGCAGAGCACGACGTGCCTATCGGCCCGGTCCAGTGCCGTGCCGTGCCGGCCCGGTGGCGTGCCGGGCCGGGCCGGGCCGACCCGATGCCCATCTTTACTCGTTGATGCCTTGACGGAATGGCAGTGTGTAAAGCTAAAGCAGGCAACTAGGAGGGAGGAATCTAGTTGGAGTTTGTGTCATAAGTGGTTGTTGTGTTGTTGGTTTTCCTCTTTGGTACACCCAGTGTGGACTGAAGGTTAAACACGAAAACATGGAAGTGGTATATTGGCATATGGTTCATATAGCTTTTCAGGGGTTATAATTGAAAGGACCTTGATGTCGCCTAGGAGGACTAGAGGGGGGGTGAATAGGTCTAAAAAATTTATCTCAAACAAGTATTAGCACTAAGGACGACACTGCCTCCCTTTGAGGGCGTCAGTGCCGACCTATGACCGTAGGTCCAATTCAGCCCAAACTGTGGGAACGAGATCCTGAGATGCTCAATAGAAACCCTGCAAAAATTCAGCTCACAACTCAAAAAGAATAGAGGGCGGCACTGCCGCTCTATGAGGGCGGACTCCAAATATAACTCAGATCGAGCTCAGATTTCACTGGGAGAAACTAGATACTATAAGCAGCACGAAGGCCCAGTTTCACTATAAAGTCCAGCACGAAGACTGGATACCACAGAAATCACTTTCTAGCTCAAATCGAAACCTCAAACCCTAGCAAAGTATATACAAGATATACTTGAATGTAAACAGCACACAAGACACAAGGATTTATCCCGTGGTTCAGCTCGCCACCAAGGCTTGCCTAAGTCCACGGGAGCTCGTCGGGCGACGCCTAGCTGTCTAGGAGGCTTCACCTCCAAGAGTAACAAATGCACAACGAAGATCGACGAAGCCCAATAAGTGCTCAAGGTTTGGTCAGCTCTAATATGCTCTCTAGCTCTCAATCACACAGCCCCAACACTTAATCACTCACTAAGCACTTCAATCTCACAAAGAGAGGGTTGGGGAGAGCTCTCAAATGGCTTTGGAAGGGTTGGAAGTATTCTGGACACCAACAACCTCATCAGGAGGCGTGGGATGGGTATATATACCCACCCCACTAAAACCAAACGTTAGTATTAAAAAACTAGCCATTGTGGCTGTGTAAGGGCGGCACTGCCGCCCTCCCAGAGACAGCAAAAGTCACCCCACGGAAACAGCCATAACTTTTGATTCCGGACTCCATTTTCGATGATCTTGGACATTCCGAAAAGCTTGTTTCAAGGGCTATCCAACCCAATAGAGAACAAGTCCAAGATCAACATGTGTAGGTGCAGTTCTAAGTGTTTCTCTTATGTTAGCACTTGGGGTTTGGTTAGTTTGAGCACTTGAGACTTGTCTATCATTCGTATTGCATCCCCCTTGATAGTATGGCATACCTATACTCAAGATTAATGGAAAATAACTATTTTAAACCACTTGAGTTCTCAATGTCTTCATATGCCATTTCTTCTCAATATTGCTTCATAGGGGTTGCAATCAACTTTGTCTCTTCTCATGAGCAAATATACCTTGAGCATGTGACTTGAACCATTTCCATACATGTTAGTTCAACTCATGGCTTCAAGTCACTTCTACTAATGATTTGATCCTTAACACAAGATGACTTCTCATAGCTTGATTAGTACCTCGACTCAATGCAAGTAATCTCTTCTTCACCTTAGCCATGGTACCTCGGTTAGAGCCTTTGCTTATCCTTCACCTCCGCTTAGTACCTCAAAGATCTTTCCTTGCTATCTTCACCTTATAAAGCCATACTCAAGTCACATCATATCAAGTAACCATTGAATAACCATTTCTTCACTATTGTGATCCTTGCTTGAATATCTTCTAGATATAAATGTTGAGATCAATCAAGCTTCAGTTTGACTCGCATAGAGACATATATGGATCAATATCAATATGGTAAAGCCAATTCACTATTCCTTATATCCTCTGCGTTTTGGCTTGACACTCAACACTTCTTGTTCATGTAAAGCAACCCATTGTAGAGACCAATTCAAAACCATCACCTCATGTCTCATTTGCCATTTGCCAAATATGATTGCTTTCACACGATACTATGACATCCCACAACATAGAAGCCATTTCATTGATTCCATTTGCATTGTTGTATTTTGCTTGAACTAGATTGTTTCCATAATCTTCCAATACAACAATATACAATTTGACCTTCATTTCAACACTATGTGGAATACCATCAAGTTTGTTTTTCTTGTTGAACCTTTGATACACTTAGCAAACTTGTTAGACCTTTAATTGTGTTGTCACTCAATTCACCAAAACCCACTAAAGGGCTAGATGCACTTTCAATAATGTCACCCATTGTTAGAGTGTGCAGCGGAATTCAGCCAACTCGTTTCCATGAGTCAGTGCCTCTTACGCCCAGGTCCACTTGAGCCCACAACATACCCGAGTATTGGGCCTAACTTAACCCAAAATAATAGTATGATAGGTGAGGGTTGTGTTCGCCTTATATGTCATGCTCTCCCCCCATAAATTGTCGATGTGGCACTAAACCTATCAATCTCTCCTGTCACACATTGAACCCAACTCTTCCATCACACTACACCATACAATGTCTAGAAGACATTTTATAGACCTCGAGGCCAACACTCCATATCACACACAACCCGTGTGACCTCCAAGATGTTAATGGGACTATCCTGATAGGGGAGGGCTACCCTTGCCTTATATGTCACGCTCCCCCACCATCAATTGTCTGGTGGAACAGCACTTGTTAGAGTGCGCAACGAAATTTGGCATGGCCCGCTATACTGATGAGCTGGCGCCCGTCAGTCTAAGGTCCACCGGAGCCCAAAACATATCCAGGCCTTAGGCTTAACTGAACCTAAAATACTAGCCTAATAGGTGAGGGTTGCCCCCGCCTTATCTATCATGCTCCCCAACCATCAATAACTGATATAGGACTAAACCTAACACTCGTCTTAAAGTTCTTTTCTTTCGAATAGACATGGCACATGGGATATGTGTGTGGGAGGAGGATTCTACAGTGATCACATGACCAAGAGGAAGAGATAGTGTCACCTTTGCCAAAAAGGTATGGTTTTCTAGCCATGAAGAAATAGTTAAAAAAATTGGGTGAGAGAGACAAGTAAGCGGAAGTGTCATTGTTAGAGATGCTTAGTGATTGTTTTTTAATAAAGTGGTGACACAAAGTTTTTAGAGCTAGGGATGGCAATGGGAACATTCTTATCGGGGATTAGTACCCCGTCAATGTCCCCGATCGCCTAACGTTTCCCCACTACTCATTCCCGTTCCTGGACCCGTTCTATGGATAATTTTCTCTCACCCCCGTCCTCGATTGCGGTCACGAGGCTCCGATGGGTGGAACACACCCGAGAGCATAGAGATTCGATCGCTATAAGGCAACATCGTGACAAGGTTCACATGGGGAAGAATCACATCGGGGCTTCACATCGGGCGGACTGACAAAGAGAGCCGTATTATTAAGCGAGCGTCACAGGGTCAGTAGAGTCGACGAGATTGTGGTAGTAGGATTGTGAATGTGTCCACATGTCCAAGAAAAAGCTATAGAGGGGGATGGTTGAGACCACAAGGGTGATAGAGAAGGTGAAGGCAGAGGATGTCGGGCCCTTGATGCATATCGGGGATGGGGAGATGGAGAATGCTCCAACCCTCACTTTACATAACGAGGCGGCCTTTTGGACCATTAAGCTCCCCGCGGGGATGAAATTGGCCCGTTAAGCTTTACACCACGGTGGTAACATTAGGAAATTCATCATCTGACTACATTGTTGGGCTCACAATTCTAATTTTAATATTGCATATTCTTTATGCACCTCTAGTAGAAAAAAACTCCTACTGTCAACAAAAACCATTTCAAAGTTTGTACTTATGCATTGCTATTTTTAACCGTAATTGTGTGATATTTTTTGAGAAATAGCAAAATCTGTACAGATTTGAGATATGCATCTAAATTGCGTGCCGCTCTTTGTAGGAGTACAACAAAGCCATACATTCCATAGAATGGCAGTCGATAGATATGATATTGGATTTAAGCAAAGATTTGATGCGCACCCGTTCCGTCAGTCAGCTTTCAAACTTGTTCTGGATGGATCAAGAGGACCCGGCTAACGGATCGGAGAACCATTGTTGGGATGCTTTTACACCACGAAAGCGCTATCCACCATCTGCAGATAGTCGTTTTTGTGCTCTCAGTGCTTACCCAGATCATCTCCCCACAAGCCGAGGTCGATCGATCGCCGGCAGTGGCGTCGCGCGCTGGCTGGGTGGCACGAAATGGTTTGCTGACCACACGCGCTACGCTCCAAAAGTGTGGTTCACATGATTTTTGGGCTCCACCTGGTCGGGTGGGGTCTCACTGCTGTACTGTGCTTATGTTTATCCAGATAGATTAGCAAGTGTAGACGTGTCGTGTCGTGTAGTGTGGCCTTGTCGCTTTCGTGGAGGACGTGAATTCGCTGGCTATAAGATCAAGCCGGGGTCCAGAGGGCAGGCCCGGAATAACGTAAACTTTGATAGCTTTCGACAATATATATGATCTAGTAACATGCTTGCATAGAGTGCCGGGCTAGTTGTGGATAAAATGGTGGTATATTGACATGCACTATCACGCTAAGACAAGCGCTTAGAGCGTCTTCAATGGTTAGCTCATAAGCTAGCTATTAGATTTTTTATATATATTTTAGTAAGAGAGAGCAAAGCTAGCTCTTAGTCAAGAGCTAAGCTTATACATACATTCTAAGATTACGTGAGTGTCATGTGAGCCTAACTATGATATAAATAATTGCTAAAAGCTAGCACTCACTAGTACAGAAATGCCTTCCTAGTCCCGCCGGTTGGAAAGGGCCTTTAGCCCCGGTTTTCCAACCGGGGCTACTAGTCCCGGTTGGTGGAACCGGGGCTAAAGGTTCATCCAGTTAAAAAAAATAAAACTCCCACCCAACTGCGCCCCCTGATAATCGAACCCAGAACCCAAGACCTCACGCACTGCCTCACGCGTAGCAAACCACCCCCACACAACACATATATCAATGAATGTGACGTTTTCCTTTTGAATCCACCGTAGAGAGACCTTTAGCCCCGGTTGGTAACACCAACCGGGACTAAAGGGAACAAGTCATGGACTTCTTCAATGAAAGAAAGTCTCATGGAAACGTTTTCAACGAAATAAGAACCATACAAAATAGATTTCTTGATCTTTGGAAAACTTTTTGATTCATTGTTTTTTCTTTTATCCTAAAGATATGTAGAACGAGTGTATTATGAAATGTTCGTTGTCTAGCTTTGCATACATCTCTGACTTAAGACAACCTTCATCTGATTATAAATGTCGAATATGCGCACCGAGAATAGATATCTATGTTAGCTAGCGGGGGCGGGCTTTCCCCTGGTAACTTGATGGAGTTACCGGCCTGAGTTGGTATTACCAACCGAGGCTAAATGTTTTGGATCTTAGTCCTGATTGGTGTCTATTAGCCCCGAACAAAAAAATAATTGAGACTAAAGCTGTTTTTAGCAATCGACGAAAGGTCGTTTCTCTACTAGTGGCTATTAGAGAGATTGATAACTTCTCTTACAGCCAGCAGCCGAGATTCCGAAGACCAGCCAGAGAGAGATCAGGGCCGGGGAGAGAGCGGGACGTGGCGTCACCTGCATCGGTGATCCACAGACAACACGAATTCATTCAGAGAATGGACTGGATCCCTCGATCGACACCCTTTCACTTTAATTATTTCCACAACATATTAGCATTAAGGTTCTTGATAGAAAAAAGCAGCAGCGGCGACGATGGCTAAGATTATTAACATTAAACATTACGTCAGCAGCCATGACATATATAACTAGATAGTCCTAGCTGGAAAGATCATCATCCAATCTTGTTGGAGGTTGGAAAAAACGACTGATTCAATAATAATTTATGAGTAAAAATAACCTAAAATAGAGCTGAAAAGGAGCTCATAAAACGAGCGACGAACATGATACTCCCTCCATACTCATAATACACGTCGTTTAGAACAAAATTTGAGTCAAATATGTTGTAAAACATTAAAAATATAAATCATTAATAACTTCTAAGTTGTTGAGTTTGGAATTGAGAAAATCATACTAATAAATTTGTCTTGAAAAATACTTTCATATAAATAGTCAAACATTGAGAATATAAATCATAAATAACTTTTAAGTTGTTGAGTTTAGAAATGTGAAAATCATATCAATAGATTTGTCTTCAAAAATACTTTCATAAAAATATACATAGATTATATTTCAATAAATATTTTTTAAAAAATAAGCAAATAAAAATACAAGAATTGATTTATTTTTCATAGAAAAAACATAGGAATAGAAAAAAATTCCACATTCCAAACAGGACCTCAGCGCGTGTATGATCACTTGTATGGGCCCTTATTAACACCATGTTGGTACTTTACTTTAACAAACTCCTCCATCCTAAAATACAAATACCAAAAAGATAAAATAAAAATCACTCAGGCGTCGGTCCATCCTATGGATATATACTCCCTCTATGCCATAAAAAGAGTCATTCTCGTTTCAAAAAATCAATAATTTTTAATTTTGATCAACTATATTTAATAAAATATAAATATTTATCGTACATAATTAGTATCATTAGGTAGATCTTTGAATATACTTTTATAATAAACTTATTTAAAGATATAAATGTTACACATATTTTCTATAAATCTAATTAAATTTGAGAAAATTTGACCGGCACGATTCTCATAACGACTCTATTTTTAGGACGGAAGAAGTATGTATCTAACTTGTACTACCTCTGTCTGACAAAGCTTGACACTGGAGCATTGTCATGTATAACAATGTTAAAGTTAAAAGACCTGACATATCCCTATATTTTTATTCGACACCACCACATCACCACTCGCAACACCGTTGTTTATTCACCACCCATGACGGAAAGAAGTAGCTGCGAAGGGGTGGATGGATTGATGAGACAGCTAGCTAGACTGAAACGGCTATAACGTCATTCTTTTGTATAGATTTTGAACGTTAAAGAGACCGTTTGGGACTGTTCCGCTCCACGTTTTTCAGCTCTGTTTTACGTTTTTTAGTCAAACAATTTCAGCTCCATATATAGAGCTCTAAGAAAAAAAAAGTAGAGTTGTGAGAGCACCTAAAGAGGGTACTCCACAAACTCCAGTTTTTTGTGGAGCTGCTCCACAGTGAAATTTGTAGAGCAAAGTTTGTGGAGCAGTCCCAAATACACCCAAAATATCCAATATTATAGGACGCAGGGAGTACCTTTTAACCGTCTATGTATCATCATCATCGTGTCTAAATAACTAATGTCGTAACTGGTACCGGAAATCAATGATAAATGCATGTACATGTCTTTTTTACACTACTGTATGATTTACTAGAAAAATTAAAAGGTATTAAGTTAACGGCTGAACTGAATCACTGATTAGCGAATATTATGTTAGTCTTTTATCAGATTTTTTATATTCAGTCCTAAAACTGTTTGGACCCATTGTTGTGTTTCAAGATTGGACCGGGGGGAGTACGTACTGTATAGACGGTCAGACACACCTGAACCATTCCGATCGGCTAGCGTTAGCCGCCGTAGGTTTCCTTGGAATTTCAGCACGTTTTGGGATACTGCAGCAGCGTCTGCGGCTAGCCTTTGGCATAAATGCTGCAGCCCGACCAAGTTTTCTTTAGGGCGGGCCACGTCCGCAGCCCGTGTGCCAACGATTCCCATGATTCGCCCGCGGCCGCGAGGCCGTCAGGGGAAAATCTCTGTTACAAATTCTACAGATGGTATCGTACTTAATTCATTGTTGTAACCTCTTAATAGAAGTTAATGTCTTTTATGACTGGTTATATTTCACGTAACCCCCTTCTCATTGATATGACATTGTATATATATATGAGAAGATCAATGGAATGAAAACACGATTTTCACTCTTGTCAATATTTTCACTCTCGCATTGTTCTCCAAACCATACTCGTAACACGTTATCGGTATTTTTGCTCGCTATGCTCCTTCCATTCAGGTAGGATGCCGCCTTCTCCCATGCCTTTGGCCTACCTAATTCTTCAAGCTGTGATGCTACAGTACCACCATGCTCTTCTTTGCGGGCTAGACCTCACCCATCCTATGGTTCAACATGATCTCCTACGCTTGATTTTATTTCTCCTCGGGGATTAGCCCCATGATGCCCACATGGAAGAAGCGATCCCAGAAGCGGTTGTGCCGCAAAGTCCAGGACCGGCATCTCCATTGCCGGCACCGGTGCCATGTCATGTGCATGGTTACGCCCCGTGTCCACCACACGAGGTGTGCCCGACACACCCGGACTTCGACGCCGCGGCGAGTATGCCAACGACTCCTTCTCCACCGCGGACTCCACTGCCGACGATGGCAGCACGCATGTCTGCTCCATCACGCCTCATGGCATATGCCGACGTTGATCCAACGCCGGCTGCGCCACCCCCATCACCAGCATCGCCAGAAAGCATCCACGACGTCGTCGCTGCACCTCCACCGCGCATGATCCGCACATGGATTAGTGTTCCTCATGGACCATCCGCCCGCTGGCTCGTAAATGGAGTGAGTGCAGGCTCGTTGCCCTCCACAGAGGGTCAGGGCCACGCTCACGCCTGAGCATCACGTGAGAAGAGGAGGAGACGCTGGCTATCACAAAGCAATGATCTAATTGTTCATATCAATTTACTATTTCATATAGTACTTGTACCGAAAGCTTTCAGCTTCAATTTGGAATAAATAAAACGTTTACCACATGGTAGTTATTTTATTCCATTGCACCTATGGTGCTGGTGCCTTTTCCATTGCACCTACGTTTCCATTATATTGTTTTTACGTTGCTATTCAATTCCATTGCGTTTACCGTTTCTTTTGCAATCAAGTTTCACTTGATTAATTTAATTTGCATCCTATGCAAATCAAGACGATTTATATTATATTTTATTACATTTATGCCTAAGATTAATTAAATCATTAATTTAATCAATGGCAACATTCAATTGTAGGCATCATGACGAACCGTGAGTTCGCTGAGCTCGCTCTCGATGGCTTAAACTTTCCTACATGGACATTGGACCTAAAAGTCAGTCTATCGTTACGCGGACTGTATTCAGCCATAACAGCTCTCCAAGAGGGTGTAGCACCTTTGGCTGATAATTACAAGTATAATGCCTTATTCATTATACGGAACCACATCCATCAAGATCTCAAAGTTGAGTATCTGATGGAAGAGGATCCCCGTGTTCTCTGGGAAGCTCTTCAGCAACGGTATGAACAGCAAAAGGCAATTCTTTTACCTGAGGCTACCCATGAATGGAATCACCTCTGCATACAGGATTTCAAATTTGTAGGTGAATTCAATCATGTTGTGCACAAAATTAGCTCTAAGCTGAGATTTTGTGAGAAGGAACCATCTGATGCGGACAAAATTGAGAAGACTTTGTCTATCATGCTTCCCGCTCACATGATCCTTCAACAACAATACCGTCAGAGAGGTTTTACTATTTATTCTGAGTTGATCAAGACATTGCTTCAAGCAGAAAGGTACGCCACTCTGCCATGGTCTTAGGATCTGGATCATTTTGGATGAGTTCTGCAATCATTGCGGAGAAATCAATGTCGACAATTGTAGTATTTCGGTCATATAATTCTCTAGACTCGAGATAATTGATGGAAATTTCTTGTACCCTTTCCGATGTATCATCATTTCCCAAAATGGTAGCATCAGGGCATTGTGTAAAACTTTAAAAGTCACTCTGTGGCTTAAAACAGTCAGGAAGAATGTGGTACAACCGACTCAGCGAGTACCTTTTACGGAAGGGATACTCTAAGAATGATGATTGTCCGTGTGTCTTCATCAAAAGGTCACAAACTGGTTTTTGTATTATATCAGTGTATGTTGATGATTTAAATATCATTGGCACCCAACGGGGCATTGATGAAGCATGCAATCATCTAAAGACGGAGTTCGAAGTAAAGGATTTGGGTAAAACCAAATTTTGCTTAGGTTTACAGCTTGAGCATCTACCAAATGGAATTTTTGTGCATCAATCTGCCTATATCCAAAAAGTATTGGAGAAATTCAATATGGATAAATCATATCCCAATAAAACCCCTATGGTTGTTCAGTTTCTAGGAATGGAAACTGACCAATTCAGGCCTCGGGACGAAAGCGAAGATATTTTGGGACCTCATGTTCCATATCTTAGTGCCATCGGAGCCATCATGTATCTTGCAAATTGCACCAGGCCTGATATTGCATTTGCAGTGAACTTTATAGCCCGACACAGCGCTGCTCCTACCAAACGTCATTGGACAGGAGTAAAATGTATCCTCAGATATTTAAATGGCACGAGAGATCTTGGACTTTTCTACAAAAGAGGCCCAAATTCTGATATTATTGGATACACCAATGCAAGATATTTATCTGATCCCTATAATGGCAGATCACAAACAGACTTTGTATTTTTATACAATGGAACAACCATTTCATGGAAGTCATCCAAACAAACTTTGATGACTACATCTACAAATGATTCTGAGATAGTTGCTCTATATGAGGCTTCACGAGAATGCGTATGGCTTCGCAGAATGATTAATCATATACGACAGTCTTGTGGTATTGGTGGCATAGATTCACCAACCATAATCTATGAAGATAATGCGACTTGTGTTGCACAGATGGATAAAGGATATATCAAAAGCAATATTACCAAGCATATTTCTCCTAAGTTGTTCTATCCTCATGAATTGCAACAAGAAGGAGAAATCAATATCTTGTCGACCAAATCATGTGATAATCTCGCTGATGTATTTACTAAGTCCCTATCGGCTTCTTCATTTGAAAAATGTGTCAAAGGAATTGGTATGCGGCGACTTAGAGATTTGCAAGGTTCAGGGGGAGAAATCTCCTAGATATTGCTTTGTCTGACACATCATATCACACTCTTTTCTTTCATGAGTTTTCCTCTCAAGGTTTCTCAATGAAAGTTTTTAATGAGACGATAATAACATAAGCATATGTCATATTCCTCATTTTCCCACAAGGGTTTTTAGAAGGAATATCAAAGACATAAATTGACCTCCTAACTATGTTGAGTTTTCTCATAATAGTTTGCAATGAGGCAATAATCATAAAATGCTATACTTTCTCCTTATTTTTTCCATCGGGTTTAAAGGAGATTTTAGTAGCATATCCATACTTTTTTCTTTCTTTTTTCCCCAACAGGGTTTTTGGGAGATTTAAAACATTCATGGATCTCAAGAGAGGATTCAATCAAGGGGGAGTGTTACAAATTCTACAATTAATCTCATCCTTAATTTATTGTTGTAACCTCTCAATAGGAGTTAATGCCTCTTATGGCTGGTTATGTTTCACGTAACCCACTTCTCATTGATATGACATTATATATATATATATATATATATATATATATATATATATATATATATATATATATATGAGAAGATTAATGGAATGAGAACACGATTTTCATTCTTATCAATATTTTCACTATCGCATTGTTCTCCAAACCATACTTGTAACAATCTCAGACGTTCGAAAAGACGCTTTGTCACGGTGCGGACCGAGCTGAAGGCTGGAGCAGGCGCCGGGGCTTCCCGATGGACCGATTCCTGCCTGATTCGGGTGGCGCCGCAGCCAAACCAACAGTGTTCCGTCCTGCGTGGATTGGATTCGCTCCCGCCGGCCCCGCTCCTGAGATTCCCTGGATGGACGACGACGAGGACCCGCGGCCGGCCTGCACGGTTCCGCGCGCGCTTTGCTGACGGGTGACACCACGATCTGCCCTGTGTCCGCCAAGAAAGCACAAGGTGGTGGATTCGCGATCTCATGGATGAAAGGAAAGGAATACAGTATTTTTTTTTTTAATGTGCAGGCCAATACGGTGCTCTATCTCCATTAAGCCAAATCCGAACTACCCAACGCTGAGGTAACTAATTCTAAATTTAGATAGTGATTGTGATTATTCGAAATTAGTTTAGATAATTCGGGTTATATAACTCGACATCCAAACTATCCAAAATTTTGTCTGTCTTTGTATTTTTTATATGTTGATAGTTGAACACTTGAACTATCAATTTATTAAAATATAATTCTCCACCTTTAACGGATGAGTGTACTATATTATTATCTACAACTTGGTGTTTAAATTATATACAATTGTTGTTGTACTCAAATTTTGTCTAGTTGGCCGATTTCTATAAATTTGAATACATCGGGTAATACCAGAACTTGAATTATCGAATATCCAAAATTACGGAAAATGTTTTTTCGGAGCTAATATCGGGTAGCGGCTTTGATTACCTGAACTTTAAATAACCTGAATTATTGGATAAAAAAATCAGATAACCCGACCGTCCAATCCTAATCTCAACGTTAGCCAGAAAATGTTGTTTCACGTCTATATGCGTGCAACTGGACTATGCACTTTACGTCCGGATTAATGTTGTTTAGGGATTGGAGGGGATGAGAAAGAAGAGGGTAATTCGTGTTTTCCCCATGTATAATCCAATTCGTTGCTTATTTTTTTTAAGAAATAAAAGGGGATTTTAGGCCCCTACTGAAATATATTAATATAAGAAAAGAAGTACATATAGCAAAATGAAATAAAAAACAACAAACCAAGGACAGCCACGGCTGCAAGCACACCCACTTCCTAATTCGCTTTAGCGTCATCATGATAAATAGTGAGTGCATAATAGTAATAGAAAAATAAAAAAAAATATTTGATTTCTGACTCACTATGACCTCTTTCTTTTCTAAATGAAAATCACGTATGGGCCAGACATCGATGTTAGATGTTTGATTTCGAACGTCTGAGATCGGATGTGTTTGTCTCTCTAGCGAGGCTGCAAAACGGAACACCCCTGTGCCCCCTTGATAATCATCGGCAGACATGGAAACAAGTGACATGTAAAAGCTACTGAGTACAAGATTGAATGGTCATGACAAGATATACATAACAAACACATGCATGTAGGTGACAACTGACAAGATACATTCATTTTTCATCAGATCAGAAGAATAAAGACATACAACAGTTCACTGTGTTTTAGCTTTGTTCGTTGGTTCTATTCCGTCGACTTTAATCCATACAAACGAGCTATGAAATAATATTTTTCTCCTATAATAAATTAGCCGTATAAATTAGCACATGCCAAAATAATATTGAACGAAGACTTTATTAGTTTTTACATCTCTCGGTCCTCTGTTTTTATTTTGAAGGGTAACTTTATTCTCCCGTGGAGCAATGATTCGTATGGGACTAGTACCCTATCTATATCTGCATGTGTTTTCGCTTTTATTTTTATTTTTATGTTTTAGTCATGGTGGTGCCTCTGGAACATTCTAATTCCAGATGCTGACGCTCAAAACGAAATGGAAGAACCACGTGCACGCGCGAGGTGAAAAGCCAAAGGCAGAGTGATTAGCGGAAGCAAGGGCGGCAGCACACACGCCTTGGGTGGGGTTCGGCTGACGCTCACACCGGACCCTCGCTCGCCCTCGCCCTCGCCCCCGCCCCCGTCGGATCCCAGTCGGCGGTCGTGGGCCTGGCGGGCCAAGGCACCGTACCGCGCGGATAAGATCGCAGCCCATTATATTATCAGGGCACACCTCTAGCTTTTTCCTCTTTCCATTCAAGTGTGTACCAGTACCACTACCACCCATGTCATGTCACGTCACGCTCGTCGCTCATCAGCAGCCACAACGTACAGAATCTCCGGGATTAGCAAAGGCGGCCGCTTTTGTTAGTTTCTACGTATACTACTACTACTAGTTAATTCCCCGCCATCTCGTGCGCAATTTCGCTGATGACCGACCTCCCGAAATCCCGATCCATTCGTCCCGGCTGGGTCCCGGAGACGATTCGCGGCACACACGAGCTGCTTTGGCTTATCCGGTTCCATCGGCGTCGAGGGGACGGCGGGGCCTACGCCGACGTGTGCGCTTCCCTTCCCTTCCTTTCCTCTCCAGGAGGCTTGCACTTTTTTTGCCTGGCGGCCGATGCGGGAGGCTGGCCAAGTGGCGAAGCTGCTGCAGGCCACTTGTATTTGCGAATTGCGATACAGATTAATTGGGCCACGGCCGGACATACAGGGAAGTCCCGCCTACGACGTCAGTGATCTGAATATTTTGAGTCGTTAGATAGATATTTGGACTCCATTTTCAGATATTCGAGGTTATTTTTTATTCAAACTTAGATAGTTTTACTAGATGTCAAATACAAATACAATATCCAAGATCTATCCGCTAAAGATATCCATCATTTCATTTGAATATATCCGAATATATTTTTGACTAGCATTTATTATATTTACATCGTGTATATATGTATATTTAGTATCTAATATCTATACCTAATAATAATATAATATATATATATATTCTTCTTCTCCTTTTATTTCCTTTTTCTTCTCTAATAATAGGGAGATAAAATTTCAACTCATACTACGCCACAACCTTAAAACAACGACCGCTTTGGAGTTAGAAAAGGCATGAACGATGGACAAACAGTCGATAAATGGTATAGTGATGGACCCCTCTTGTTGCTACTAAAGACGTTGCTAAATGTTATAGCACAGGATCCACCAAGAGCTCTCCTCAATGCCAACTAATGTGGGCGACTTGGTGGTGGCCACGAGTGCCACCACGCAAGCAAATGCATGAGGACGGCGCACTTTCCCCATCGGCCCTCGCTCGTTACCATAGAAGATTCGTTCTTCTCTAGGTGTTGTTCTTCAATAGACTCTTATCCGTCAGGTGTTGTGGCATATCCACGGATAAGAAAAAGAAACCCTAGTGTTTTTCTCGTCAATCTGCTTTCTTGTTCATATGTAGATATGGAAGTGGTAAACCAATCCTTGGTGTTCGGGTTGACCGCTAGCATCAATTGATGCAGGTTTTCAGATTTAACACTGATGGTTGTGGATCCATTTTATGAGTCCAGTGGAATCTCCATCATATCTGCGGCTCAAGACTGTTTATCTTCGAAAACGTAGTCCAAATAGACAGTCATGAGAGTGCCGGTTGTGCTATTAGAATGCGAGAATGAGGACCTTCATTGTTTCCATCGTGGCCACTTCTTGTGGACCCTGCGCCCCTGACATAATCACCACCTATATCTATAGAAGCCGAACTGCAGTAGCTTTTTTTTTGTTGTGCTTTGTAATATAGGAATTTCTTTCCCACATTGTTGACTACACTTTAATGCTATATATTAAATGTTGTTGTTGTAAACAAAAAGTGCAACACATGTTATATATGGACGTTGTTTCTGTTCTCTTTGTCCCTGAATAAATCAATTCTAAAAATCCGTGTAAGTCAAGCCTTTTTTTTACAATGACTAGTTCTATAGAAAAAAAAACAAACATCTATAAGCACCATGTGAAAATATATTTTATGGTAAATCTAATGGTACTAATTTAATATCTAGAAATCTGATCAAAGTTCAAAAAATTTAATTTAAGATTACTCTAGGAATTATTTATTTAGAGATAAAGAGAGTATTTAATACTCTATGACTAGATATAGGACAAAATCTATGTAAAAAGAGTCAAAGCGACTTTAATTTGAAAATCTAAGATAATATAGTGTCCAATTCGTCTCTTGTTTGATAAAAGATTATCCGTACTTCTAATCGAGACAATCCGTGTCTTATTGATATCCATTCTTACTCTAAATCCAATATATAAAATATTAATATAATAAATAGAGATCAATGATATCCGATCCTTTCCTATATTCGAAATTCGCAATAGATCTGCTTCTCGCGAAAAGAAACCAGCAAATCGAGGCGATAGGTACGTTCGATCCTGACCTTGTACTGTGCTAGCTGACAGAACACAGGATGAATCAGGATGCCATCTCCTCCTCGGCAGCTTCCTTTCACCGATCATGGACACATTCGTCTCCGGCTTTCCTGATCCCCTCCCAGGCTCTCACCGAATAAGGAACAAACGATTCGTGTCCCGGTTTCCCATTGCCCGTTCCTTGCTTTGAATCCGGATGACTAGACGGGACAAGCTTTTTCCATCACCCCCTCTTTTTCTGATGCCTTGCTAGCCCCAGCTTATCCTTCACTAGTTCATTGCGTTCAAAAAAAAAATAAAAAATCATTCACTAGTTCAGCCCAGTGATTTGAAGCTCTGAAATGTCGCTCATGGGCGTCGAGATCAGTTCGATCGGCTACACCGAACGCGGGTCGAAGGTGAGGTGAAGGTTCACGCGCGTCGGGCAGATTCCGTTCGCCGCCGTACATGAGCTCGAGCTATTAATCTGGGCTTGGTCGGTTGGAATCTGATTCCTTGGCTATATTCTGATATAGGACTTCAGATATTGTTCTGATTCCTGAATCTCCTGAGAGATTAGAAAATTCAGAATCCGGTGACACTGCTCCACGTTTGGAGTGAAGCGCGTGTTGCGACTTTCCACGTGGTTATTCTTTGTTTGTGCTGAGCTGGACCGAACTAACTACTTTTACATAGATCCGATCATGGGTTGCTTTTTTTTTTATTGTGTGGAGCGATTGCGAGATTTGTGAAAAGGCAACTCGACTCGACCCATTCAGCCCGTCAGGTGGGTGTGGGCCGTCGTCATTTTTATTTAGCCTGATTCAAAAATTGAGCCAAGCGCGGGCCGAATTTTTAGCTCATGGACAATAGAGGCCCCAAAATAGTTGCACACGTTCCGCAATGGGTCGAGATGTATTGGGCTTAGCCTGGCAGAGAAAAGTAGAAGGTACCGGAAGTTGGCTGGGCTTAGCCTGGCAGAGAAGTTGGATGGGTCGAAAAGAGCATGAGAAAATGTACAAGGGTTTTGTGGGCTATACTTAGGAGGTTTTGAAAGTTTTTACAGTTTTCCAAATGAACATTCAAACTTATATTTAAACTAGGTTTAAACAATTTAGCTTTCCAAAATTCTCACACATATTTTAAAACCCATTAAAAATATAATTTTGGAATTCTATAATCCTTTTTCATTCAAATAAAATGTAGTCGGCATGATTCCAACACTCTTAGGAAAATTAATATAGAAAATATATAGGCATTTTTATTTATTCCATAAATATTAAACTAACTAATTAGTGCTTATGAATTTTAGAAAAAATAAATCATTTATTTTATTTAGTAAGAACTGTTCACGTCCAAAATAGTTTTTTTTTCAGGTGTGGCATGGACCATCCATGTGATCACAACACATACTCACAATGGTTTTATACTTTTAGTGGGCGAAGTGCTTGCTTTGTGGACTGTCTGGGTGATCGTATGGATTGCCTTTGTGCTTAGAGTAAAGACTCATGAGACCTTATTGCTCCGCTAGGTGTACACTAACGGTCTTGGTTTTCATTTGACTATTTGGGGCTCTATAGGGGTTCTACATAGAAACTGTGAAGCTTATAGTGCAGTATTTCGTCCTGGCGAGCTGTCCACATGCACTGGTAGAATATTTGGCGGTCATGATGAAGGCACCACGGTCAGATGTCAAGCTTGTCAAGAGTGGATTAAGTCGATGGTTCGTGCAAGATTTGTCGTTTGATGTTCCTTGGGACCTCTAAGGTAAATCTACGAAGATGCATTTGGTGGGTTTGTGCACGTGTGAAGTTCTAGGCTAATCCATGGCTAACCTACCATGGTTGTGGGGATATCCTAGGATAAAAGCTATGGTAAACTTCGGTAATTGGCCATGAACATACACAAGGTTGATCAAGATCCAGACTTGGGGCCTATTGTAATGTAGACAGGGATGGTGCAACCACATCTCTTTGTGAGAGCCCTTTTTCACCGTCATATTGACCAATGGTAGTAAACAATATCTTAGAGATCAGGGGACACAAATTCTCCCACGGTTTGGTATCTGACTATATAATATACTCATTGCATATGATTAATACTCCATAGTCAGTTGTATGTTTCTCATGGGTGTGAGCATTTCGCTCTGCTGAGGTCTCTTTTTTAAAACTTTTTACTATAATGGGCAGCCCTCTTGCCAATTCTTTGAGAAAAAAAAAGTTGGTTGAACGAGTACGGAGTAGACTTTATAATTGTACAATTCAACCTTTCTGACTATAGTTATTGGTTACTTGTTGACACAAGAATATGTTTTTCCCATAGTTTCCGATCCATCTTTATATATGTTATTGTATTTGAACCGTTTCAATTCTACTCTAGCTAATGTTCTGCTTTATTGTTACTGAGATTATTTGTGAGAAAAGAAAATATAATGTGATTCAAGAAGTGATATTGACAAATGTTGTTATCGTTCCTGTACATTTTCATGTTTGAGTCCTAGAGTTGTAGATAGATATAACTCCGAATTCATTTGTCCTGATAATACATGGCAATGAAGTAATGTGGCTCGTCAGCATGACTGCTTGCCAGCCCAGATGAAACGAATGGGAATATATACATTCCTTCTGCACCAAAAGTTCAACGGGTAGTCAATAGGATCAACTGAAGTCATGTTAGTGTAGCATATATATTGTGCACGTTTGGCCCGCCTCATCAACATATAATAATTAAGATGTCAAAATCGCTGCACCGGGCCCTCAAGACCCGAAGACAAAAGGAGGGCACATGGAATAATGAAAAGATTCTTCGTGTGCATGCATGGCCAAAACACAAGTGGCGTTTTTGTCTCTCGCTGCATCAAAAGGAAAAGTTCAGAAAAAACCCCAAGTTGACTAGCTTATCTGAAGTCTCGTTCACATTTAATTTCGAGTTCAAAAAATGTTCTTGTAAGTTGTATGTAAGTTAAGATTACAACAGGTGATCTACAGTTTAAGGTAGTACTCCTAAAATTAATATCCGCCGACAGTCTATATTTTAGCAGTCGATCGGGTAAAGAATTTAAAAAAATCTTGTTATTGTAACAGAAATATCGCAAAAAACAAGAGCTCCAGCAGCATGTTTTTACTCGTAGCACGCACGACCCAAAGTATCAAATCAAGTCGTCCACCAAGAACTCTGACCAGTAGTCGGCCATGTCCTCGATGGTGAGCCCCTCATCGGTCCCTCTCTGTGCCAGCCGCTGCCGCTGCTGCGTGGAGACGTCGTCACCGTCGTCGTAACTCGAAGACGTGTCGTCGTCGCTAGGCGCAGCAGCCCTTTTCCTCTTCTGTCCCGTTTGTTCAGCGTCTGGCAACGCAGCCGACGACGGCGCTGGGTTGTCGCCGCCGCCGCCGTCACCCGCCGCGGTTGCAGTGGCAGTGCTAGGCCGGCGGTCGAACTGCCGTGGGCACCCGGACTTGGTGTAGAGCCGACAGGCTGTACTCGCTCCTCGTCTGCATAGCCATAGACAAACAGAGAAACACAGCAATGTACCTTTCAGCATCGCAAGTCGCGCACCTTTGTGTGTGCGTGTGTGCGTTCCCTCACGACTCGTGTGTCTACAGTAGTCCAGTAGCTATAGCTAGCTAGCAGATTGTGAGTGTGAGGTGATATAACATATAAAGGCATTAAGGCAAGTTGCGTGCTGGGGATGATCGACACTCTTATCGGTCGGCTGAATAATGGAGCCATCAATTATTCAATTATGTACCTGGAGAGCATGAGGATGGGTCGGCGGCGCCGCCGGAGCTGCGGCATGATGAGCAGCGACGGCGGCGTCCTCGTACTCGAAAGCCTTGTACTCGTTTAGCTTCCATTCGGTCTTGGCCCCCGCCGGTGCGCGACCGCGGTAGAACACCATGGTCTTCTTGGTCCCGATGGGGCGGTCGTCGGCGGCGTAGACCAAGCCCGGGGTGCCCGCTGCCTTCCAGTAGCCTGACGGCGTGGTCCGGCTCGGGCGCCCGCCCCGCGCCTCGCGCTCCTGCCGCCGGCAGAAGTAGAACCACGGCTCCTCGTTGCCGGAATACGCGCCACGGCGGTACGCCTCTGCATGGATATATGGATGCAATAATCGAACTCGTCAGTCGTCAGAGCTAACCAACCAAAGAAATGCAGACGATCGATCGATCGACTGTGCGCTAGAGCTTGTGCTGCCATGAATGAGCATGATGAACTCTCTGCGCATGGCCGGATAGGATAGGACGTGCCTGAGAGCTCCCATGGGTCAAGGGCGCAGACGTCGGCGACGGGGATGACGCGCTCGATGTCGCCGCAGCGGGTGCCGCTGAGCTTATTCCGGAGGTAGAAACAGATCAGCTCCTCCTCCGTTGGGTAGAAGCGGAACCGGGGGCTAGCTCGGCCATGAGTCAGTGACTGTATCTCTTCAGTGCGTCGGCTAATTTTGCTGCTCTAATTGTTGAGGGCGTCGGCTAATTTTGCTCCTCTAATTGTCGCCTGAATGAAGAACTAGCCTTCGAAAAAGGTGTACGTACGTGTCTGCGCTCTCCAAGAACAGGGTGAGAACTGAGAACTCAGGTAGGTAACGGCAGGTTATATATATAGGGCTTGTTCGGCTGGTGCTGGTTTCGGCTGGAAATAGGTGTTGGTGGCGGTTTGTACTGCTTTCAGCTGGTATGCTGCGAGAGAAAAACACTGCTGAACAAGCGCTAGTTTCGGCTGGTTAGAACAAGCGAGGATGCCTGATGGCAGCAGGCTGGATGCGCGTTATTGTTGTGGAGGGTTGACAAGGCGTGCGACGGCTTAATTTCACGCTTGATTGCCAAAGAATTTTCCTTTCTCGTGGTGTGGAAAAAAGGGCGAGTGGAGGTTGCATGGTGCGGTACTGCGACGTGCGTCGTTGTGTGGTGTGGGAGGAGGACCGGGTCATCGTCTTCTTATTATCCTTCTTTACGCGCGCTTTAGCTATTATATTAGTTAGTTGTGTTTATTCCGTCTTCATTTTTTCCTATTACTTTATTAATTAGTTAATTAGTCTACTACTACGAGTAACTCGCTTGCTTTGATCATCTGAAAAAGCATGTGAGGTCAGTACTAAAAAGGGTAACTCGATATGTGGGAATGAACCAAATAAATTAACATCATATCTGAATTGAAGGACCTTGTTGCAGACCGGCGGAGTTGTAAAATAGTTTCCAAAAAGTCAGTCAGTACGTAGCTGCGGACAGAAGCAGCATCCGGTTAGTTGTAATGGCCGCTTAGTTTCTTAGTGCCTAATGTCCAGCAACCCATCAGCCCTTTTTAGATTAGTTGCGGCTGCTAACGGGTTCATATAGTAATTAGCATTTGAACGAGACCTTGTTTATTTATTTCTTTATCATCGTCTACTAGCTAGCGCAGATGGGGTCAAGGATGATCTTGTGTATCCCTGACAGGTTTTTATTTCCTTCATTCTTTATCAGCGTTTTTGCGATGTGGACAATGATGATCTTGTGTCCCTAGCTAGTGTCCTAGTGCGAGAGTTTGAGCATGAAACTTAGGGTCCTCTTAGTTGGTCTTTTCAACCTGTTTTTGCTTTTGCAAAAGTCAAAAGCCAACTAAGAGCAAGGCCAATAGTTGAGACAAGCTTTGGTCTATAAGACAAGCACTCAACAGCTAACTCATACAATAATTGCAGGTAGCTTGTCTCTAATTAAATTTCCAAACAGTTGTTTATTCTTTAATATGGCAATTCCCTCTATCTGTCTCTATCTGATTGGAGCAGTGAATATTGAATGCTTGGTTGTTGTCTTGGAGGGCGTTTACCGCCGGTCGACGACTGCTGCAACAAGCTAACTTGTCTCGTGACCCTCTCTCCTCCATGTCACTGTGATTGCTTACGTGTTGGGCGATTCGACAAGTTATTGTACCTGCTCTAAAGGGGTGAAAAGCCACACCTGCTTTAAGCCAAAAGCTGCTTTTGATGTAGTACAAAACTGAAAGCACCACTCCCCTTGCTTTCATCTACTTTTGGTTCACGAAATTACCCACCTGCCACTCGTTATGAACTTACCGGTTCGTTTTCTATTTTCTTTCTTCCCTTCACGCGAGTCACCGCAACCCAACGAGCCCCGTCGCCGCGTGCGGCCGACGAGCCCCTCACGCGCGCGCGCACCGGCGAGGCCCCTCCCTGCCCGCGGCCGGCGCACGCCGGCGAGCCCCCTTCCCGCCCGCGTCCAGCGCCCCTCCTCCCGCGCGGTCGCCGGCGAATCCCCTCCCCGCCCCGAGGCAAGCGCCCCTCCTCACGCGCGCGCCGACGAGGGCCCTCCCCACCCGCGGCCAGCGCCGGCCGGTGAGCCCCATCCCCGTCCGCGTCCAGTGCCCCTCCTCCTGCGCGCTCGCCGGCGAGCCCCCTCCCCGCCCCGCGGCCGGCGCCCCTCCTCCCGTGTGCGGCCGACGAGCTCCTCACGTGTGTGCGCCGACGAGCCCCTCCTGCTCCGTGCATGGACGTCGAGCACCTCCCTGCTCTGCGCGCTGCCGGGCGAGGCCCCTCCTTTGGGCGCGGCCGGCGAGCCCCTGCCCTGCGAGATGGGGCCGTCGAAGCCCTGCCCTACCCTGCTCTGCTCTGTGCACATGAAGAAGAGAGGAGAGGAAGAAGATGACAGGCGGTCCCCGCTTGTCAGTGAAAGCTATGTTTTAAAAGCCACAACCGCTGAACCAAGAGGACTTTTGACTTTGTAGCAGCTACTTTTCCAAAGCTGCTTTTCTGGAAGCCACAGCTCACAGTCGCTTTTCCAAAAGCCACAACCCAACCAAAAGGGGCCTTAATAAATCTCTCTAGGCTCAGTTATGTTGTCATTACCCCCTAATTTCAAAAGGAGGTTGATGCTAAAAAAACTTGAAAACTAAAAATTTTTACCCATCAGTCTTACTAGCCATAGCTTTCAAAAGACCTGACACTACGTCACATTCCTTTACCGCAGCGGGCGAAAACGTTTTACCGTGACGGGCAACAGCGTCCGCTTGCGCTGCCACGCCACGGTAAATCCAGACGTAACCGCAGCGAGCAATAGTGTCCGCTGCGGTTTAGATATTTACCGCATCGGGCAACATAAGACGTCTGCTGCGGTAAATGAGTCTTAACTGTAGCGGGCGGCTTATGTTGCCTACTGCAGTAAAGAATTTCTGAAAAAAAAAGAAAAAAGCCCACACGGGCTGGATCTGGGCCCGCCGCCGCCAGGAGCTTCACCGTCCTCCCGCTGCTGCTCCATGCGCCGCTCGCTGGATCCACCGCGTGCTCGTCGCAGTTCAAGAGGAGATGGAGGTGCCGGTGACCTCCCCGCTGTGGATCCGCGCCGCTGCCACCACATCCAGGGTTCCAGTGCCGCCGTCGCCGATCCGTGCGTGTGGGCACCGCCGTCGGGTACACCGGATGTGGGAGCTCAACTCCTCGTCGCAAGCTCGCACCGGAGCTAGAGCGAGGGGGTCGGAGCTCGCCGCAGCACCAAACGTCGTTACCGTCGCCGCTGAGAGCCCCATGTGTTTGGTTTTGAGTAATTGATGAAACCTACCTAAGTACTAACCTCGGATCTCTAAGTGTGAATCATGAGATATGTTGGTACATGCCATGTGATGGAGCTAATGGATCAAATGTGATGATGGCAAGGCTCTAGCATGGTGGTGCAAAGAAAGGTAGAAAAGGATTCAAGGCAAAGGTGAAATAGGAATCCATTTCGGTTTGGTGATCAAGACACCATAGAGGGTGTGAGCACATTTAGGATAGATAGCCGTACTATTAAGGAGGGAGCTCTTGTGTTTGATTACGGTTATCATGTGCCACTAAGTTCTTTGCATTGCATATAAAATCAATTGAACTAGTGAGAACAACCAACTAATTCCAAGATAATTGTGAACTAAAAGCTAACACATGAGCACAAGTGTTGAGATCTTTTAGTGTTAGTTCTTGGAAGCTTGGAGAAGTTGGAGAAGTGCTTGGACAGCAAGAAGGAGCTTCGGACAGAGGTCCGAACGCTAGGGTAGTGGCTGTCCGGACTAACGCGTGTGCGTCCGGAAGCATACCCTAGGTCGGCTCAGCTGAGGAGAGCAGTCCGGACACTGTTTGCGGTCCGGATGCAGGGATCCGGACGCGCGTCCGGAGCGCTGGCGCTCTCTGTTTGCTTCTAGAAGGAAAACCGGACGCTAGTGTGTGTCCGGACAGGAGAGTCCGGACGGTGCCCGGAGTGTTTTGAAGCTCTCGGGAGCTCTCTGCTGGAGTCCGGACGGTGCGCTTTGATGGTCCGGAGGTGGACTGTTCCTTCTGTCCAGATCCACGTCGCTAGCGCCAGTGCGCGCGGGAAGCAGCCGATTCAAACGGTTAGGGCGACCAGACGCATACGCCATGGTTCGGACGACACGTCGCGTGCGTTCGGAGGCACGTCCGAAGTTGTGAATGAGAGCCGTTTGGCGCTCGGAGGAGAAGTGGTCCGGACGCTCTCAATGGTTCGGACCCTCTGTGCAAAGTGTGTCCGGAGGTGGCGCAGGAAGTGGAAAATGGGGGAAAACGGCTAGTGTTTGAGTGGAGGCTATATAAGGTGGTATGGCCGGCCCAAGGGGCACTTTCTTGCACTCCTACTTCACTCATACACTTGTGCTTGCTTGAGATTGCTCCACCCTCTCATCCTCTTGACATAATTGACATATTCATGAGAGATTGAGTGAACCAAGTGCATTGCTTGATCGATCGCATACTAGTGGCACTTGGTGATCGTCGTTGTCGCGGGAGTTCTTGTTATTCTTGGAGGTTGTCACCTCCTAGACGGCTTGGAGCGATGAGGATCGTTGAGCGGAGGAAGGTGTTTATCTCCGGCTTCGATCTGTGGATTGTGATGGGTTCTTGAACCTTCCCCGTGGGAGTTCGCAAAAGGTATCTCTAGTGGATTGCTCGTAGCTTGTGGATCCCTATCTTGTGTTGGTTTTGCGGCACCCGGTGACGGGTTTGGCGTGTGATGCCAATTAGCGTGTGAACCTCCAAGTAGGTGTATCGCTACAACAAGGACTAGCTTGTTGGCAAACAAGTGAACCTCGGTAAAAAATATTGTGTCTCATTGTCTCTCTACCGAGGATTCATCTCATGATTGATTGGTTATCTCATTGGTATTCTCTTCGAGACGGTATAACCTTTCTATCTCTAGCTTTGCATTACTTTCTTTATATTCTTGCAAAGTAGAGCCTCTAACTTAGCTTGTGTAGCTTAGTCTAGTAGCACTAGTTATCTAGCTCTTGTGTGTGCCATAGGATATATCTTGCTAGCAACTAGATTTGTGGTAGGTGGCTTGCCGACCCTTGTAGTGCTAGTGCAAATTTGCTTTTTGCCGTGTTTTATTCTAACAAGTTTGCTTAGTGTTGTTGTACAATTTTAATAGGCTATTCACCCCCCTCTATCCATATCTAGACCTTTCAGCCGCATGTCGTCGCCGATCTGCAGTGGAGGGAGAGGGTGATCAACAGACTGGGTCCAGATCTGAGGAGAGAGAGGGGTGAAGGGCACACCTGCGTTGTCGTCATCGATTGGAGGGAGCTCGCCATCGTGCCCCGAGTACCTTCTCACCTGGATCCGTTGCCTAGAAGCTCCACCTAGCCGGATCCACCATGCCAGAGGTTCCTGGCACTGCCGTTGTGCCTCCTGGCTCACGCCGCCGCGGCTCCTGGCGCCACCGGCCGTGCCTCCTGCTCGCGTGCCGTGGAGGGAGAGAGCCTGGGTCGCGCTCGGAGACGGAGAGTGGTGACCGCTCGAAGAAGGAGGCGCACGACTGGAAGGCGGAGAGAGTGGTGAGCTGAAACCCTAAGCGCTACTTTTATACTTCCATCAGCGGATTGGGCCGGATTGGGCCTCGCCTGGCCTATTTGGGCTGCGGCGTTTTCTGTGGCGGGCATCTTAAGGTGTCCGCTGCGGTAAATACCCTATTTACCGCAGCGAACACATTAAGATGTCCACTGTGGTAAATCGATTTATTGCAGCGGGCAATGGTGGCCGTCACGGTAAGTTTTTTCGGCCCGTTACGGTAAATCGTGGTGATTTACCGCAGTGGGCTGAAAAAACGTCCGCTACGGAGGCCTTTTGGGCAACGCTGCGGTTATTCAATTTCGGCGTAGTGTGAATTATACCTTGATCAAGATTTCTTAAAATCAAACTGATTTTTTGAAATGCAAATATATTTTGCAAAGCCTTGTTGTAGCTTTGCGAGATTATTCATGCTGTTGCTAGCAACAAGGAGAAAGAAATCTCTATCTCCACACATAATATAAAAGGGCGTCTGATTTCATTCTACCTTTGTTTACTCTTAAAATAGCCCTGCGCCCTCTATGTCATGTATAAGAATCACACTCACGACCCATGCTCCTACGAGTTAGAACGAGTCACGTCTACAAAATCCAATTCGAAAACATATTGGGTCTTGTTGTACATTTGCCATTATTTAAAAGTTAGATTACGAGAAGGCTTATCATAGACTACTAGCATTTCCCTTAGGAGGATTCTTATTATATATAGAAGTTTTGGGTCCAAATGGATCTCTTGGATCCAACAAGTAATTCAGATCAACTAATTTAGATCAAGGGTTTTCTGGCAAAATGATCAACACAAGAAAATATACAGATTAGTAAAATAGAATAATATTTGTCAACCAAAGCGTCAAAGAGGGTTGGGTATACAGAATCGACAAATACAAAATAAATGATTGCTAAGTAAATGGTTATTTAAGTTGTGCAATGAACAAGGGGTTTGGCAAGATCTATCGATAAACAAATATTTAGGGAGCAAGTCACATGGAAAATTTCTAAGAAAGCAAGCAACTCACATTTTTGAAAGGGCTCTTGAGTGTAAAGGATCAGTTTCTTAGTCTTGGTTACTCAAGCTAAAACATGGTTCTCAAATTAGATTTTATAAAGATAAATGGCTGGACAACAAATCTTTGAAGTTAAAGTATCCAGCTTTGTTTAATATTGTTTGTAAAAAACATGACACTATTATGAATATTCTTCAGATCACATTGTTAAATGTCTCTTTTAGAAGAGTGTTAATGGGTAATAACTTGAAGAATTGGAACAAGATTGTCTTTTTGTTAGCATTATTGAACTTGCAGGAAGGTCACGACACGTGTATTTGGTTCTTACAGTTATAAGGTTTTTTCTTAGTTTGATCAATGTATGCGGTCTTAATTAGTAATGGGGTCAGAGTGTCTTAAGAAATTTGGCATGCTAAATTACAAACCAAGATTAAAAATTTCATGTGGTATTTGAAAAAATGTGTTATTTTAACTAAAGACAAACTGATTAGAAGAAATTAGAATGAGGATAAGAATTGTTGCTTCTGTCATAAACCAAAGTCCATTCAACATATTTTTTTCGATTATGCATATGCTAATTTCTTGTGACGAGATGTGCATTTAGTGTATAGGATACTGAGACCAATAAGCATGTACGATATTTTTCATCTTTGGTGTAATTTGGGAAGGACCAAACCAAACTTTTTATTACTAACTGCAACAACGTTGCTATGTTGGGCAATATGGCTTACCAGAAACAAAGTTATTTTTTACAATTGTAGACCAAAATCTTTTTTATAGGTATTGTTCAGGGAAATGCACTGGCTTCAGGTGTGGGCACAATTACAATGCCATAAGGAATATAGGAATGTACTCATTCATGTCGGAGGCATCCTCGAAGAGTCTGCCTTGTAGTTCTTTGCATCAAATGGATGATTATCTACTAGTCAGATTGGTCTTCATTAGTCCAAAATTTCGCATGTTGTTTCGAGTTTCGTGTTTTCTTGTTAGAACTTAGCTAGTGTGCTTGGATGCTATAATTTTACAATAATAGCATGATTCTATTTTACATAGATGAAGTCAGATATATATTAACTATCCTTTATCTAAAAAATAGAATTACCCCTTTTTAAAATGGGGAAAAAGCTTGAGGCAAGAAGGTTCTTTGTCTCATTTGTTTATTAATTTTGTGAACATTCTTTAGCAAAAAAAAATGTAAGTAAATATACAAACAATGGTTTTATTATTGGTTTGTAACTAGATATTTCCCTTAGCATATCATCAGCCCCTATATTGATGGTACCATCTTACTTCCAAATTCTTATGAAGAGAATGCTAAATATTTAAAGTGGGGTCATTGGCCTATTTAGAACAGGTTTCTAGGATAAATTTTAACTATGATAAGAGTGACTTAATTATTATTGGCTTACACCACAATCTGCCAAATGATCTCTTTGTCTAAAAGGGGGTAATTTCTTTTCAAATGTTAGCAGTGCCTATGCATCATGCAAAAATTAAAAGAGAATTAATGCATCAAACCTATAATTGACAAGAATATTAAGAGAGTAGTTCGTTGGAGAAGGAGATTGCTCTCATATGGTGGATGATTAACCGTATAATATTTTTCATAGCTAGTATCACTATTTACTTGATGTCAATAATCAAGTTTCCAGAGTGAGCTGTTGAGGCCATGAACTCTCAGATGGGTATTTTCTTCTAAATTACTAGGAAAATATATAACTACATATACAATTTTTCAAATTGACAATTGATTGCTCAAAAACAAGACTATGGTGGTCTTGGCATTATAGATTTAGGTAGCTTAAATATTTTCTTATTTAGTTCTTAGATATGTATGTATCATTTGACCTAGAAAATTTGTTAATTACTATAAAATACATTGGGAATGATCATATCTATTTGGCTCCCCTTAGTTCAGTGCGTCTCCATTTTGTAAATGAGTTTTATTGACTACTAATACAACAAAAATGGGCTACATTTGGAAACATTACATTTTTTTTTGAAGACTATTGGTTTTAAAATTCTAGTTTAGCTATTACTAAGGCCTAGAATGATATAGTAACCTCAAATCTACTTTTCAAGGGACATGAATATGTCCCAAAATATGATGAATGTGTGGTTAGAATTAAGAAATTCATGGTTAGTTCTTTCACATATGAATACAATGTTGCTATTACAAAATTTAATTAAATGGTACTCCCTCCGTATCGTAATTAGAAGTCGTTTAGGACAGGATTACACATACCAAGAAGTGCCAAAGAGTGATTAATTAGGGGTATTTTTCCTTTTCTCCTCTTATTAAATACAGTTGCGATTGCTAATTTTACAACGATGGTTTATAGCTCAAGTGGTTAGGCTTGTGTGGCCCAAGACAAAAGATTGCCGGTTTGATACCTCACCACCTCGCATTTATTTTTTATGGACGTGGCATAATTCCCATGCAGGGGCGCGGGAGCAAGCGGCCGTGGACCATGGTATATTTGGCATGCACCGGCGCGGGAGCCGAAGCGCATGCAGCGGCGTGGAAGCAAGCCGTGGCAGATTTCGCATTCATGCAGCGACACGGGAGGTGAAGCGAGTGTGGCACGGCACAAGCGCGAGGGCAGCGTCGTCCTCCTAAACACTCGATGGCTAAAACGACCCCCTTTCTTCAAGTTTTTTCTAACTCCAGAACGACTTCTATTTGCGATACGGAGGGAGTATATATACATTGTCTAATCTTTTTATGTTGTGCTCCATCCGACGTATGTGTCTACACCTAACTTCCTAACCAAATGTTATCAATATTATGATTAATGAAGATTGGTTGGTACATGGCAAGTATTGATATAATACATACCAAATTTATGTGATTAGTTAAATAGCTCTTATATCCTAAACTTCCTTATATGTTAGTATAATTTTTAATGCTAGAATATAATATATTAAAAGACAGAGGGTGTACTAACATTTATATGTATTCGACCTGTGTATAGCACAATGATGTGGAAACTATATGCTCCTCCTAAGTTGCACATCTTTATTTGGCTATTAAGAAACAATAGATTATTAACCATGGATAAGTTGAGGAAATGAAGACTTGTAGTAGACAAGACTTTCTTATTGTGCAATGATAAAGCCTATGTTTCTCATTTGTTATTTGAATGTTTCCTCTAGCATTTCAGCATAGTTCTACTATTTTGGAGATTGATTTGGTCAAGAACTTTTAATATCTAGATGAATGGTGGATTTCTAATAAGAAGAAAAGGTGTTAGGAATGATTATAATTTTATAACAATGTGGAGCTTATGAAAATAAATAAATGGATTATATACTTTAGGAATAGGTTGGACAAACACAAAGATCTTGACAAGAATTGTAACAAGATGATGAAAAGATGAAATGTGCTGGCCAAGGGTGGAACATGATAAACCAAAGTTGGTCCTATAAAGAATAGAGTCAAGGGTGTTGGAAATCAAAGAGAACTTTTTGTTGCCAACATATTTCAATGTTTGAAAGTTGTAAAAAGACACTAGAACTGATGGATGAGAGTCATCTATCTCTTCCTCTGCACTATGGTAATGTGGTAGATGAAGAGTTTGATCAGGTTATTTGGTGAGAAGTTGATCAAATGGTGGTTCAAGATCATGTAGGAGTGCATGCACTACCCTAGCACAACTATTCAAGATCATGAAGAGTTTGATCAGGGTGTTTGGTTAGAAGTTTGAACCGATGTTACTAATCCAATAATTGCTATCGGTTTACAGCATGATCCGGTGGTAATGATTTGATCATCACCTGTTAGAGGTGCACTTTGATGGTGATGAGTCTTTAATCTTTGGTCTCCACCAGTCAGTGGTTCAAACCGACGATGATGACTGTTTGGTTACCACTGGTCAGTGGTTTAATCTGGCGGTGACAAGTAATTGATCAACATTGAGTCATGCATGCATTAACACAGTCAAGATCATTGATAGTTCACTGTCGATAAATAGTTTGATTCGATGTTACACCTTCTTCACCGTTGAAATGTTATTGTATCTGGCGATGATATTGTGTTTTCACAATATTTATTGAGATGAAGCTTAATATCATATTGAACAAACCATTTTGATATAATCATTAGATCCATACATCCTATCTAGGAAAAACTTTAAACTTTATAAGAACAATCCATGCTGACAAAGAATATGAGGAAAGACATGTCTATAATGAGCTGATGTGTAGTACCCAAGGTTGTCCTTGATTACATAATAAAGCAATGATCTCTATAGATAGACTTACCTAATGAAAAGAGGTAGTCGTGCTTTCATCAGACAACTTTGTGGTATGTGCCCCTACTAGCTACAACGCAGAGTCAATATAATTAGTTCCAAACTGAACCAAAATATTTGAATAGAAGTGATTTGCTCTTGTTCAAGTACCTTGTGAATGTTGGTCACAAGGACTTCCTACGTATGATTCCCTATGCGCCATTGTGAAGCGTGAATGTAATTAGATCCAAACTAAAATGGAAGATGTGAATCAAAGTTATTTGCTTGTTGAATTATCTCAACAATGTTGGTCATAGATAAGAATTAGGTATGATTTTCTTGGACGCCATGATGACGATGATGACGATTGAATATATTTGGATCCAAACATAATGGAAGGATGTGAATTAAAGTGTGCTTGTTCAATTACCTTGGCAATATTGCTCGCAGGCAAGGACGAGGTATGATTCCCCTCACTTGTGAGGATTAGCTTATGCCCTGACAAAAGGTGTTTCAGCAAAAATACATTTTATTTTATCCATGTATGTCATATGTGAATAAAAAATTATAAAAAGTTATTATATTCAAGGATTGTATTCACGACAAAAAAAAAGGATAAAACCAGATCAGATACAAAAGGTTCTTCATTCTATTCTAAAAATAATATGCATTTTAAATTAAATTGAAAGGAGTACCTTTCTGGACCCCTCTTTACCTATGCACTCATGTTGCTCGTCAGAGATTGTGCTTGTTTCGATTTTTTATTCTTTTATTAGTAAAAAAAGTTCTTTCATCCCTCTTCGATAGAAAAAAGGTTGATCTGCCATAACAAAAAAAAAATCCAGCCACTTATTTGTTGACGTATTCAATGACTCATAGTACATATGCAATCTGCTGTCTAGTCACGAGATCTAGCTAGTAAGGGCGAGGATTATCTCTGAATAAAATGTTGATCCCACATTCCCACTGATGAAAGGGGTCCAACCCGCCTTTGACCGTAATAGGGACATGCATGGAATCCATGTCTTATTCCTTCGCTCGCAAATATATAGTCTGGCAAACGTGCTCGGGTCAGAAACAGAGGTGGATGCCCAAATTAACCGTGCAAATATATAGTTTGTTTGATGCATAGAGTTAATTGTTAGTCTATTATTTTTTAGTCGTAACCTATTTAAATAGAGGCTAATCAATAAATCCACTAAGTCTTCAACTAATTATTAGTCAATTATCTAGCCAATCTCAGCTAATTTACGCTACTTTTTGTCTCAGCGAATAACTAATCATGCCTAATCTAAACTACAGATCTTCATACATTATCTAAAAGAGGACAAAAAAAAATCTGTACATAGGGCACGTGTTAACTTGTCCTGAGCAGTACGTACTAGTATTGAATCCTTGAAACATTCTTTATATTAAGAGAAAATGGTGAAAGTTGACTTGCACAGAATGGTCACAGCTACTCGAGGTATTCGTGTTAGCTGGAGCTGGTGATTCCATTTATACCATGTTCCTGTAATTTTTGTCTGCTTTACCTCGGAGAAAATACAAAATTATGAACTCAGATGTTGAATGGCCGTTCTGAACTGTTTGGTGTTAGAGCCTATTTGGTACAGCTCACGATAGCTTTATAAGTTGTTGTGAGCTATTTATTTTTTATTAAACACCTATTTTTAAGCTTTGTGGGTGAAGTTATTTTTCTTACCCTCTCACGAAGACATAAATTGGAATAAAACTGAAAAAAGTAGCTTATCATCGCACTCTTCTCTATTTCTCTCTTATATTCATAGATAAAGTTATTGGTGAAGTTATTTTGCTAAATATTTTTTTTAAATAGTTCAGCTTCAACTAGAGACTTGCTTAAAAAAATGGAAGACGAAGCCGGCGCCCGCCATAGGTTGGCTCGGGTAATCGTGCGTTGACTGACTTGGGGTATAATATAGTAATATATATATATATATATATATATATATATATATATATATATATATATATATATATATAAATAGCTTCACAGTAAAGTTGAGTTGTACCATTACCTAACAGGTCCTAAGAGCATCTCCAGCAGGCCCCCTACTTGAGCCTCCATAGCTAAATATGGAGGCTCAGGGTAAAAAACATGCTCCAGTAGGACCCCTACTCGGGCCCCGAAATTTGGGTGGGCATCCAAATCCCTTGCCCAGACCCCATTCCTGGGGGCTCACCCCCCCCCCCCCCCCCCGGCCCCCATCCACTTTTTCCTCCCCGCGTGGCCCTTCTTCCTCCTCGAGACGGCGCGGCCGCCTGCTGTCTCCGGCGACCCTTTCACTCCCTCCGGCGGCCCCATCTCTCCACGGGCGAGCGAACAGTCGTCGACGCGAGGAACTCCTACCTCCTAGCAGCGGTGAAAACGGCTCACTTCCTCCCCCCCCCCCCCCCCCTGCTGGAACCGGCGCACCTGCTCGAGGATGCGGTCGTGCGGGCGCGCTGCCCCAGCCTGCTCGCTTCCCTTCCCAGGGTGTTGCCTTGCTCCCTTCTCTCCTCTGCCTACTGGAGAAGGAGCCCTTTGCCTATAGGAGCAGATGCGGACTCCCCTGCCGCATCGACGTGCGGGGGACGAGCACGCCAATCCCGACGGGTCAGGCGCTCCCCACGACTCCCCCTCACATCTGATGTTTTTGGCCGAGTTAGTCTATGACAGCCAGGTCCCACATGTCATTGACAATTTAAATGAATTTGGGGGGTCTATTTTAAGGGCCATTGTTGGAGTGCAGTCTAAAAAACAGAGCCTCCAAAAGTAGGGGGAGCACCCATATGAAAAGTAGGGGCTCTGTTTTGGGGGCTATTGCTGGAGATGCTCTAAGCATTGGCGGATCCAGGGGGGCTGGGGGGCTGCCCATTTCTCCATTAAGTATATATATAATTCACTCATTTGTCTATTAAATTTCTACAAAATCCACTCATTTCTCCATTAAATCTCTATAAAATCACTCATTTTTTCATTAAATCTCTATAAAATTAAGCAAAATCTTCATTGTTGATCATGATCTTGTTACTTAGCCCCTCCGGTCGCATCCTGAATCCGCCACTGGTCCTAAGACCTTTTCATGTTGTGCAGAGCTGGCAAAATTACTCTCAGCAGACCAAGCCCTACATAATTGTTGTTGGATCGATTTCGCTGATGGTATACAAAGCACTAGTAGCCCAAGGTTGTGTTCCCCCAAACCTTCAGTGGCCAGCTACCCAGCTCGTTTACCGGATCGACAAACGTGTGATGTGGTCTCTGCAAAGCCGCTCACTTTGGATGTACTATGCACGTACTTGTTGCTGGAACTGGAACTCTGGGCTGATAAAGGTCCACGCGCTACGGGCAGCGGCCGACCACACGGGCTTTCTTTCTTTCTTGGTATACGGTGTTTTAACAGGTCAGACAATGATGGACCAAATCAAGGTACGTGGAGGAACCGCACTCTTCGCTGTTCCCCAACAACAACACACGAAAGCACTAGGGCAAAGCCAAGCTTTGGCTGCCGTTACATAGTTAATTTGGCATTCGTTTGGTTTGCTGACTGAATTTAAATTGACATCCTTGAACTCATACTTATATATGAATAATATATGGCATAAGGCACATAAGGCTCACAAAAAACTTAACTAGAGAGTTTTGGACTTCATCGAACTCTGTTCTAGGTCATTTCAAAAAAAAATCAAAAACTTTGAATTTCAAATTTCAAGAATGTAAAAATGAAATTTTGGGGCGTCTATACTATCTCAGATGAAAAATATTGTCAACTATAAAATTGTATATTATATTAAGAGCTACTCCATCCATTCCAAATTATAAGTCATTCTAAAAATCTTGAAAAGCCAAAACATCTTAAACTTCACCAAAATTATAGAAAAAAATTATAAAGAATTATGACATCATATATTATGATATAAAAATATAATTGATAAAGGATTTAATGATACTTAGTTGTCATCATAAATGTTATTATGTTATCATATAAATTTAGTTAAACTTGATATATTTTGACTCTCTAAGATTCTTGGAAGACTTATAATTTAGGATGGAGAAGTACATATTTGTTGTAGACCATGGCAATGATCGATGTAGTTTGAAAATCCAAAAGAAAATTGAATTTCAAGGTCTAAGAACTTAGAATGAATATTTAGGCCTCTAAATTATCTCAAAATATTTTCTACAGCAAAGTTCTAGATAGCATTAAGAACGGTAACTTTGTTATAAGCCATGTTAGCATGCAAGGTCATTTGAAAAAATTTATTATCAAACTTTAAATATGATAACTTAAAAATAATATTTGAACTCTAAAAGACCTTAGATAAAATAGTTGGCAACTAAAAAAAATTATAGATCGTCTCAAGCTCTATAATTTTGATATAAAGTTACTATTCATGTGATTTCATATGCAAAATATTTTGTGAGTTTTTTTATTAGAGAAAGAGAAATACTACCTGACAGTGGGGCCGCAAGCCCTCGCCAAGAAAAATACTCAAAGAAACCATTCTGAATTAGTCAAGGGGGAATTTTGAGGGTTTTATAAAAATTAACAAGATGTGCATGTTCTATAGAACTAGAGTTTGACAAGGAGGTAAATTAATATTATTAGATAAATCATTAAACATATTTTTATAATAAAATAAATCTATTTAAAGATATAAATACTGTACGGTTTTTAATATAAATTTAGCGCACCGAGAAAAAAATTGACAAAGTCCGGGGGACTGTGGATAGTCAAAATTTCGAACGGGCCAGTTGAACGCACACATGGGAGCTAAGGTCTGCCACGTAGACGCGCCGCATAGTACTACTACGTATGATGAGTAGTAGGAGTATGTCGCTGTCGCCTGGACCTGTAGGCCGTAGTAGGCCCGTAATACACACAACCCCTGTCCCATTCTGGAGAAATTTTCCTATTGACACTACAATAATACTGCTTTTCTATTTAACATCAAAACTCATTCTTTACTATTTGTCCTAAAGTAAAGTTGAGCTTTTATTTTATTCGTTCGCTTGAACTACTTTAAACTTGTTTCAGCTTATATCAACTTATTCTCTTTCATAGAATACTATTCAATCAGCCGGAATTATACCAGCCGAATAGACCGTGTTAAGTTTTAGGAGAGAAAACTATTTTACTCCCGGTGTCAATTCATATAGCATGAGATAGATGTGAAAAGTCTGGATGATATTGCTATCATTTTTGAACGTTTCTATTTTGAGCTACTATGTTTTCCTTTCTCACATCTATCTCATGCTATCTGAATTAACATCAGAGGTAAACCGGACTTTTCTCATAGAATTTAAGACAAATAGAAAAAAAATGAATTTTAGTGTCAAATAGGAAATCATAATTATTTTTTGTGTCATAAATAGAATTTTTTTCTCTCCATCATGTGCCCGCGTATCTATATTCATGTTAGGGGTTGTCGCTGCATTCACAATATTTTAAAAAATAGTAATTATATTCAATTTTTTATTTATTTCGTACCTACATAATAAAAATCTATACATCCACGAGACCAGCGTAGAACTCTCTTGATTTTGCTCTAGCGACCGTACATATGTGATCTATGCGCCTGGCTCCCTCCTCTATCAGGCGCGACGACGTACATAGAGCGACCTCGAGCGCGTACGACGCCTTCCATTTGTTTCTGCTGGTGTCGCGCCCCTGTTTGCCCTTTTTTTGCCGGTGCAGCACGCATCATCGGCTAGCGGGCAACAGCTCACCCTTGGACGACGTCATCGTCATCGGGCGTAGCACAACGACCACTCCGGCCGTTGTCCTAGGCTCTCGCGGACGAGCCAGTGTCCTCTCCGCTACGGCTCGTCGTTGTCGAGCATACAGTATGCTAGCTTGCGTAATGACCCATCAATCATACGTTTGCCTTCGTGCGCGTGACCGTGACCCAGTCTACGCTTTCTTCTCTCGGCTTCTGCTTTGGTACAGACCCATCAGCTCCGTCCGGCTTCTCGCTAGCTGGATTTGATTATGGATCGATCGATGTGACCCTCGCGGACAAGGAACGAACTGGACGGAAAAGATCGTCGTTTTGTCGCGCAGGCAGGGCACGCTGGCTCCCGTGTTGTCCGGAGACCGCTACTGCTGCTGCGTCAACTGCGAAAAAAAAGGGCACAACTGGCAGTTGGATGCGTCAGTCAAGCTCAAGCAGCTGACCTTGACGAAACATGGAAAAATTTTGCTAGTACTACTACGAGGAGTGCCTCAAGCTAAGACCGATCGATATCGATCTGTTCTTGACAGGTTGACGTACACCTGGACTGCTACTGTAGCCGTCGATGGTGTACACAATTGTAAGTACTGTACATACTCAAGCAAAAGCTCTCAGGCAGGATCATTCTAGCTAGCTGTGTGTGCTCCTGTGCAAATTAAAGTTGCCGCTTCCACACCTGCATAGTGATAACAGATTTAACGTGTATTGATATATGCCAGAGGGCATCGACAGAGCTAGCGGTAGGGCAGGCCGGGCTCAAGACCCCCTACCACTGCCGCACCCATGGAGCACCCCATAGAAATTCACGAGTTTCTGAATGAGAGGTAGGCTGAGAAGCTGATCTGGAGGTTGAAGATGGCTGGAGGCAGCCCCGTCCCATAGATTTTATGGGCCTTTGGGCCACTAAGACACTAAGGGTTCGACTATGTAATATTTTTTTATGGAATATATAATACCATTGATATGAGATAATAGTAGCATATATTTGATTATTAGAAAAATAACAATACATCAAAGAAGATAAAGGAATATGATGGTTACCTAAAAAAATACAGTGCTTCAATGCTTTTAAAAAAAACGTCTTCGGGTATTTTTTGATATAAAATCTTCAACAACACCGACAAATGTTTTTGGGCCACATCTATCATGTTAAGAAATTTTATTGAATTAGAAATTTGCCAAACCGACAAGCCCTATCTCTATCTACCACTATCACTATTAGGGATCACCGCATCAATTAGCGGGATAAACTGAACTGCAATGATGCAATCTGTCACTTACCGACGACAGCCGATCGATCTAGCACTAAGCCCGGAAAATTAGAGTAGCAGCGAGTAGTCCGGAAGAGGAACGACGGAACAGCACAGCAGTCCGGAAAAAGAATGCCGGAACGGCAGAGCAGTCCGGCAGACGGCCACGCAGGCGCCGGCGTACCGCGATCGCCGATCCGAAGTGTCGCTCGAAGCCGAAGACGAAGAGGCGCTGCGAAGAGGAAGAGTCGCGACTCCAAGTCCAAGCCGTCGGTTGCGTGACTCTACAGCCTACAAGTTCTGCTTCTGCGTATATTACTAATCTACTACACATGGGTACTACTCTGCCCACCCGCATAAGACGGGCATGGTTAGAGGTCGGGCTGATATGTCGATCTATATGAATATTTGTAGTGTGTAGTTAAACTTAAACACATATTCATCTAGCGTTATGTTACATAAGCCCTTTCTAAGATTTTTTTCTGGCTTCGTCCCTGCCAGCGGGCAGCGGATCTTTAAAGTTTAAACTTGTTCTAAGAATATATATCATGTACTCCCTGCGCTTCAAAATTGTAAGTAGTTCTGTTTTTTTTTTCTAAATTGTAAGAATATCACATGCGTCAGTGTTGCAACCCAGTTTATCACGAAGGACAATACGGACTGGGTAACCCTGCGGCATACACAAGCATAATGCACTGCAATCTCTTCGTGGTGTCTAGTGACCAGTGGTGGAGCCATGGCCCGGCTACCCTTGGTGGCTGCATGGGCTCCCCTACTGGTAACACCTTAGCCCAAGTGTCGAACTAGTAGATTTATAAAAAGATACTTCCTCTATCCTAAAATAACTATCGTTTAGATTTACGTGTCATAAGTTTGACTATATTTATAAAAAAATATATGTAATATTTATATCTATAAATAAATTTGCTATAAAAATAGATTTAACAAAAATATCTAATAATATTAATTATGTCATATAAATATTAATATTTTTATTTTAAAATTAATCAGAGTTATTTATCGAGAAGTGAGAATGATAATTATTTAGAGATGGTGTGACTACCTCCTAGCAAATGTTGCTATTGACATATTGGTTGTGCAGCATGTTTATGTCAATGTTGTTTATAATTAATGTAAGAAAATACAAATTATATTTGTGACAGTTTGGCCGAGTGGTCTAAGGCGCCAGATTTAGGCTCTGGTCCGAAAGGGCTGTGGGTACAAATCCCACAGCTGTCAATTTTGTCTCACGATAAGGTTTTCTAATCTAAATTAAATTTTAATAATATATAAAGACTATGTTTTTCCAAAAAAACATTTTATTAGAAGAGTGCCATTTTTAATCATATACTCTCTCCGTTTCATTGAAAGTGTCTCTTTAGAATCCGTACCATCTTCTTTAAACGTTCGTCTTATTCAAAAAAAATTGTACAAATATTATTTATTTTTTCTAACTTGTTTTGGCATTAGAGATACTTTAATAACAATTTATTTACTTTATAATTTATAAAATATTTTGAATAAAATGAATGGTCAAACACAGTGTCAAAAAGTCAAAAACATCACTTTCTATGGGACGGGGGAGTAGCTATATCTTAACCATATTTTTTCTATTTTTTTATTTCGTTAAAAGAGTAAAATGTATTGTACGTTTCTAAAGTTTTCATCTATTTTCCTCGAGATCCATAAAATAAATCTCTTAGGATTTTCATCTGAATCTATAAACTCTCAAAAGAAAAACACATGCTCCATTTCACTTATTTTAAATATTATTTTAATAGAAATTTTCAACAACCTTTTTTCCGTGTGCCTCTGCTTTGTGGAGTATATGAATAAAACTTTTGAAGCCGAGCTTCGTCGAGCAGCTCTTGGAGATCATAATTAGCATGTATTATTTTATCTTGATAGTATATTTTATGTTTAGTCCTTGTTTGGTAGGGCTCCTACCGGTTTCATCTTCTCTAACGCATTCATTGTTCGTACATTGTTCACCGGAATTGTTTTTACATTCCTCTTCTTCTCTCACAGAGCCGACGGGAGCAGAAGAAACTAGTTTTATCAGCTTCACCTACTCTCACAGGTTCTATGAGAGGAGAGATAAAAAAAATGGTTCCTATAAATAGTGTATAAATAGTGAATGCGTCAAAAAAGTTAGAGTCGGTAGGAGCCCTACCAAACGTGATCTTATGTAACAAAACATTCTTGTAATCTTTATTAAGGTCCCATTTGGTAGGACTCCTATTGACTACAGCTTCTCTGACGCATTTACTATTTATACACTGTTCAATGGAGCCCCTTTTATCTTTTCCCTCCTCTAGAGAGCCAATCAGAGCCGGTGAAGCTAAAAAAATGGTTTCTTCTGTTTTGTGAAATGATGAGAGATAAAAATAGCTCATGTAAATTGTGTATGAATAATAAATATGTTAGAGAAGTTGGAGGCCATAGAAATCCTACCAAACGGAGCCTAAAATGAAGTGAATGTGTGTTTGCCTATATATACGTTTTTCCATCGTGTGTCTCTAGGCCTGTTTGCTACCTTGGCCCTGTCCGACCTGGCCGAGTGGTCTGGCTGTGGCCAGCCATAGCTAGGCTGGAACGGTGCAACATCGCTTGTTTGGTCTCCCGTTCCTTCTGCAGGCGGAGTTGAGAGCGTGTTTGATGCATGTGCATAGATAGATACCGTGACCTTGCATCTGAAATAAGTGAGGTTACCTCCTCTCTCTCTTGTTGACATTCTGTCGAGCACGTTGCAGACGTCGCACTCCAGCAGCTCCTCCACCACAGCCATCGCCGGATACGTCATCCTCATAGGTGAGACAGCATCGCCCGCTCCCGAGGCCATCGCCGACGTGGACAAAGCTCGGCCTTCCACCCATGGCGGCGCGGGGCGAGCTCCAGCCCCCGGCCACAGTGGCGTGGTGAGCTTTGGCCCCAACGGCGAAGGAGACCGCAGCGGAGGCAGCGCGACGAGGAAGAAGGCAGCCCGCGCGACGAGGAAGAAGCGGTGTCGCGGTGAGTGAGAGAGGAGGAGTCGGAAGGTGAGACCATCTCGCCCACGAGAGCCAACCAGCGCTCCACTCGACCAGGCCCAATTGCTACGCCAGATTTTGGCGTTCCAATGGAGCCAGGTTGCGGGCTGCTTTGAGCAGCGTGCGGGCCAGGCTGGGAGAGAAGAAAATGACACCAAACACAAGAATGGACTCCCAGGAGCGCAGCCGGGCTGTCTGGCCGCCTCCGCAAACGCGCCCTCTATATATGTATCTTCATCGTTTGTTGTTGTTTTACTTTTTAATAATATCTTCTGTGTTAAAATTTAGGCTTTGCTCCTGGTTATGTAAATCATAGTTTGAGAATTGAGAATTGAGTATAGCTAATTAGTTGGGTTTTTTCTGACGGAATCTGTCTACCTAAGTTCACGTCTTTCAACGGGTGATCATATTTTTCTTGATTTTTTAAAAGATTTAATAGCGTTGTTACTTCAATGGCAAGGGATGTCCGTCGATACTGAAACATATATATAGTCAGTTTACTAATCTCGAGATCTGTGGACTCCGTCTTAGTCGTTCAAAAGTGATCATAGAGATAAGATAGACATGCATACCTTCATACGTGTGGTGTTTTTGTACATGGGTCTCCACATCTCCGAATCTAAATTTAGACCAAAGAATAATAAAGAGCTGCTCCTGTTTGATGAGCAATTTTGGGAGGGGGTGAGTACGCGCACTTACGCTCGGCTGGACGTAGCTCAGAGACGAGGAATTAGAGCCTCATCAACGCACCCCTAAAAATCGCGTTATTACTCACCTTCCATATTCTCTCCGTCATCAAATGCTTGCCATTCCGCGCGCACGATCGACCTGTGTATAAAACCATGATCATACGACGCTTCAGTGCGTCACGGCTGTTTCTTCACCTTGTCACTCGCAACAAGGTCATCTCCTTTCTCGAGTTGCTACGCGCGCGCAGGCAACTCCAAAGCCCCGATCGATCCATGGCACTGTCGCCGGCGAGAGGTTGCTCGGTTCTCATGCCCCTGCTGCTCGTGGCCGTGGTCGTCGCTGCGGTTGCTGCGGCGCCGGCGGCCGTGACAGCGGCCGACTCGAAGTGGGCGCCCAGGGAACACCACGGAGCGCCCTCCCACAAGGCCCCGACCCCGCTGCCTTCGGCGGCTGCGCCAGCCGTGGCGCCTCCCGCCCCGGGGCAGCAGTACCCTCCCCACGGAACCTCCGCGGCGGCGCCTGCCCCGACGACGACGCCTCAGGGAGCGGAGGCGCCCGCCCCATCGCCTGACCACAGCGGCGGCGGTGCGGCTGCTGTGCCGTTCGCGTGGCCGGCTGCTGTGCTCCTGGCCGCCGCCGCCGCCGGCGTGGCCGCTGCGACGATGGTCTGAATGAAACTCCGAATGCGGCATTGATCTTGCGGTGCAGTGTTGGTCATAATGTAATCACTACTCAGTACTATCTGAACAACTTGTATGCCATGCCTTGCGGTTACGTAGAATTCTGTTGCGTCGTGTGTGTGTGCAAGAAAGAAGAATCTTTTGCAGTGCCCATCCACTTACATTGCGTGCCTGACCACGTCAGCTTGATCATCTTTCTGCACATGGTGATTCAACAATGACAGGTCCCTTGTTTCTATAAAAAGCACAAAACCATAAATTTTGACATTCATTCATGGATCGGTTTGATTCGTTTCATCAAGTGTTGCAACATGACTGAGGTCTGTTTGGGACCGCGAAGGGAAGCCGAGAATAATCTCGCCAAACCGGCCATGGTCCACTTGATTCTTATCACCGCGACTGACCTGATTATCGCGAAAATGAACTACGAACACCATTTTACGTATCGTGGCTCCCTCACTGCCCTCGTCTACTGTCAATGTGTTGGAGATCGATCTCAAAGTGGATCTAAGTTGTGACAAAAATAGAGTCGTTTAGTAATAAGTAGCCAAACTTTAGCTAAGTTATAGCAAATTGAGTATGCCTACGGTTTGATGAAAATATGTGATAATTGTTTGGCATCCGGTAACATTGCCCTCTACTTAACTTATATAGAGGATACCTGGTATAACTTGCAAGGATCTTCATCGGATGGTTTGTGAGCGATGAAGGACGAAGAAACCTTTCACAATTTAATTTAGTGTTACGGAGTAGGGACATGTTTTTTCTTGACTTGACTTGATTTTTTTTCCCCAAAAACTGAAGATGGACTCCCTCTCGGTTAATGTTCGTAATTGTTCTATTTTTATGACCTTCGGCTCACCATGGTCAATGGAATCATAGACCCAGGCGCTTATGTGAGTATGTCTGACACGGTGGCGACTCAAAGGTTGTCGACAGATCAAAACAGAAAATGCACGAACAAAACAGGTGAATGGTTACGAACCGTAATCAAGTCGCCAAGGCTCCATTGACATCGAAGGTCGCTAGGAACCCTTTGCCTAATGCCGATCTGGTCCGAGCGTCGTTTGTTACCTCCATGCGACGATCTATTGAAGAGGGCAAGCCAAGAGCCAAAAAAGAAAAAAGAAAACCAACCACTAACTACACTCATAAAACCCATATGAGCAGGGAGAACAAAGCAAGGAGACGAAGTGCATACCATGGTAACCATGGTGGCAAAATATACTATGTTGTGTGCTTGTGACCATAGATACACATATTTGACAAGTTCACACATTTGCTTACCTGTTTTGCAAGTTGCTGGATCAAAGTGATACAACCATAAAATTTGTATGGTGGATGCAATTTACTCAGAATAGACTGCAGCACAGGTATCAGTCAAAATTTAAATTTAGACAGTTCGGTTCCCGCGGTGGATTGTTGTAGTAAAACTCGTCCCTTTTAGTATATAGACAGACCGACCTGGTACCACTGTACCAGAAAGGCTTCTCTGCTAATCAAGCCTAAAGCAGTTATTAACAGGAAGGCTTCTCCTTTTATTGTTCATTTTTGTTTCTTCATTTTGGCTATCTAAGTTTCAGTTAACTACTATGACATTAATTAAGGTTAAAAGCATCCCAGTCGATAAACTCTGAAGCATAACCAAAAGGCTAATCCAGCTGAAACTAGCTTCCAATTTCTTCCTGGATGATTTCTGCTGCATCATTCCTCACGCTCTCACGGAAGGCTACAAAACCTGAACCAGTTGTAAAGCCTGATCCATCAACATCTTGTTCTTCAATGAGATAGCTCTCAAACAATGTTGAATCGTCTTTCCCTCCGTGGATGAATGTAAGCTTTGGGGTTATACATCTGTCCTGCTTCAGTCTATTGATCATTGTTCTCAAAAGACCTACATGGTATGTAGAAAGAATCAGCGGCTGAAACAAGCAAGTGCCAGTGCTTCTATCTATGCTCTCAAGTCTCAACAAGAAAACGAAGTCTTTCAAGAATATTATTAGCCACCACTACACAAAACAATATTCTTTGGAGCTTTATGAAATTCCTTTATTTTGGAAAGCATATACGTACTACTCAAAACATGAACAACAAAATGCAAAACCATGTACTTACAGTCACGGGGTGGAGGAAAAGGAATTGAAGGATCAGCAGTTGACAAATAGTAAACAATAAGGTTTGTAAATGTGTCGAGAAGAAATATTGGGCTCTCGCTCATTATTAGAGCAGCACGGCTCAAGTGTGTCGTGGGAATGCTTGCTTGTCAGGTGAGGAATACGATACTAAAACCGGATATATGGCTTTAGCTAGAGAAGATGGCTCCAATGCACTGCAAAAAAAAAAAAGGCGCAAACATTTGAATTTGAAGTTAGAATATTTGTTCGCATTAGTTGAGTATGGGATAAAAGATCATCAAAGCAGGAATGGTCTACAATTTTTTGTTCTCAAAGTGAGCAACTCAACATGGAATGTTTTACATATTTTACATTTGTTTCAGAGAATCATGAATAATATTCTAACTAAACAAGCCTTCTTTGAAGTAAAACTAATCGAAGTTTAATACTTTAATATAAGGGAAAACTGTATGCAAGATATGCTGCAAATCAGAACATAGCGAATTTAAAACACTATAAACCTGAAAAGGCATTGTAGATATATCCTGTAATCTGGGTGTACGCCTTCTTCATGCAAGCGAAGAAGAGGACTTCTCAACATTGCAAAAACAAGTTGAGGTATCGTTTGAAGCTGTGGGCACTGCGAGAAGTCAACGTCTATGCTCAGTAGCGGAGTTTGCACATCAGAGCTCAGGGCCTGATTATACCGGGCTGCAAGGAGGGATAGCCAAGCATGCACTTGATGCCTGCCTTCTCTAACACCTTTATCCAAGGATTCTAAAATAACCTGGAAACAGTGCACGGGGGAAGATTTAGTGCATATCACCATATGAAGATGAAGTAGTGGAAGGATACAGCTCCATTTAAAAAAAAAACTAAAAGGAATCATAGCGTTTTATTGCCTTTTATCAGTGTTTAATGCTTGCCAATATGCAAACATCTAAATCATTGACTAATCTGAGAACATTTTTAATTAAGAAAATCATATTGATACTGCCAGTTAAAGATCAGCAAAGGAGAATCTTCCTGAAAGAAGGTTCACTGGTCCTTGATCCAAACTAATTCAATGATATCACAGAATTTCTAATCCTAACAACAAATCTTGATATTAATCACCTCTAATGAATTGATATAAGCTGTTTTTCCTATTTCAACTCATTCTGGAGCACTTGTAGAGGAAATAATATTCTTGATTTAAACCAAAAACAAACATAATATGATTACATTATGTTACTGGAACTAAAATAAGCTTACCTTATGAACAAGGATATGCAGTACAACCTCTGGATCTACACTGTCATAAATTTCACTGTTATTACTAGCTGGACGGTACTGCAATGTTCTTATTCTCAACCGCCTCTTTAGACAGAACTTGTAACTGCAAAGGTATAACATTACAAGAAGAGAGATGAACTCCAAGGACAGAAACAAAATAAAGCTGAAGTAGGAGAAATTGTGAAAAGTAAAGGATGTTAATATGATTCACTTTATGTACTGTTCTCTTGTTGAGTTGCTGTTATTATGATAATTAGTTTGATAAGAAACCAGAAATTTAATAGTTGCGAAGTCCAAAAAAATAACTGGATAAAAAATAATGACAGTTGAAGAGAACGCATGTAACAGGCTAGTTATCAGTTCAATAGCCTGAATATTAGTTGGATCAAAAAAGATATTGATTTCTTTTTCATGGAAAACTTCATGGGAGGCCACTTCTCTGCATACTTATAAAATGTATAGGTAACAAATGCAGATGTATTAAGGATAGGGGTATGTGCAAGCCCAGTGACTAAAGATTCAAATTGTTATAGTCCCTGATACATACTATCGTTTTATTAATGTGTTAAGCTTGATCACTACCAGCTAACTAGAGAATATTTCTGCTTGAACTATCTTTTCAACTGAACATGAACACAGGTATAGTAACTGCAAGGCATGCAAGAACCTTGTTAACTATAACAAAGCAATTTCTTGTCTCCTATTTACCTTGCAGATGATTGTGATCCATTGCCTGATGTCTCCTTGACAGGTTCAATCACGCTGTACTGAAAAGCGATCTGGACAACAGCAGGATCTGTGTGCCTGTAAATATAAATCACTTTAGTTAACCACCATTAACACGTACTCCCTCTGTTCCAAATTATAAGACGTTTTGGGTTTTCTAGATATATTGTTTTTACTATGTACCTAGACAATGACTATCTAAGTGCATAGCAAAAGCTTTGTATCTAGAAAAGTCAAAACAACTTATAATTTGGAATGGAGAGAATATGACACATGCTTGTCAATTAATAGGATCCAGCAAACAAGGTTACCATGCCTTCATATATATACATTTGAGGAAAACTAGGGCTTCTTTTTTAAAAGAGTTGCTATTTCTTTTGAGGATTTTCTACAGGTAAACAGCTAAAATGCACATTCCATTTAACTAATTATCATGCTCATAGAAATTTGCTTCTTCAAACTGTTTGGGAAATGTAGCTTCATTTAGTAGCACACTAGCGCAAACTAGATTGAGTGCAACGAGAAAATTCTGATTCTTGTATTATATCTTCCTTTTAAGAGATCAAATATCTCTTTTAACAATTACATATTTAGTAGCAAGTAACCAATTACATGGTTAAGTTAAAAACAATATACCTGGAGAAACCGTTGTTATGGGCAAACTCAAAGTCATATGCATAAGTGGCAAATGAATCACAGCAGATGATATGTTGCACATTTTCATATTGAGGGTCAGGGAAGAAATGCCCATACTGTCAGAAGGACGAATGTGTTACAAATTGGCTACACGTATATAGTAGGGTAAAAGTGAACATAAATAGCTTGAGTACTTACAGAATTTCCTGGTTCAAAATCTGACGATGTTCTCAGCCTTAGAACACAACCAAATGCATAGGGTCGACTTAGCAAGCGGTATCTGTTAGTTGGAGTTGCAAGAAAGGAAGAAAAGACCATTCACATTTATTAAGAAATTTGTCTGTTGGAATTTTCTGAATAGAACACATATAAAATATTCATTCAGTCAAGCATACATGTCTTGGGGAAGTGTTGAATCATCTGTATTTGCATAAAGAAATACAGACCCACCGCTTTCGATACTTAAAAACTTCAGTGAAGCCAAATCAGTGTATTCATCAGTTACAGCAAATAGGTCTATGCATACTCCTGATTGAACAGCAACAGCTGCCTGTTTCAATTTTTCAATAAGATCAATACATGACAGAGAAAGTCAAATCAACTGTAAATTTTAGACTCATGCTTACTAGGTCTCTGTAGAAAGGTATCTGTTCAGGGAGTAATGCAAGGTCAGGATCTACCCCTTTACTAGCATATTGCTCCCCATATCTCCTGGTATCTAGCAGACCAGCTCCATAATCAGGAGCACCAGACAGAAAAGAAAATACCCGAGCTGTTCTCCAACAAGGAACAAAAGTAAATTAGGCATAAAGATACCGGTAACTAGATTGTTTGCAAACATACAACATCTTAAAAGTTATGAAGGTAATTGCCTGATTGACACCAGATATTTCATGAGATATGGAAAGTGCCTGTTGACCAACCTAAAGCAAAAGTAGAACCATATTCTGAACTTAGGTACTCGATTAAAGCAGACATGGCTGTCCCAAAACCTCGTCCTCCAAGCAAAACAGTATCCTCTTCCTGCCCAGAAGCAGACCCTCTCTCCCATGAAGATGTAGGTCGCAGTGTCTCCAGAGCAGCAGCAATTCGATCCTTGCATGTGTCAACCTGCCCATAAATTATCTTGCCATTAGGCAATAAGTTCATGTCTAAATCTCTTTGTGATTCAGCTGATAGCTTTGTAACATACTGGAGCCAAAAAAGAATGTAGGGGCATGACATCTTCAAGGGCAACAGGCATGCCATCTTCTTCTAAGTCCGGAGGAATAAAAACATTTTTCACAAGTGGAATCGGACCTTGGACATCATACAACCCAATCTTGTGGCTGAATGTCATAATTCCAAATAGGGAGCCCGGAATAAGAGCTGTTGCATGGTGAAACCCAAATGAAGAAGGGTCAAACTGAATTCACAAATAACACAGTTATGTGACGAACCAAAAAATTCAGGAAGTTCAGAATTATCAGAATTCCATACCTTCTAGGGCCGCAAGAAGTGCACTCTTGATGAGTTCAAGGAACTCTTCGGAACCTGAAAGCATTCAGAGTTGGCAGCAATCAAGTCATTACTTCATAGTACATCACACAAGATCAACAGATTATCTAGCAATCCAAAAGAAAAAAAAATTGCTGTGTGCATAATTAGCATTGAATGATGTGCCAAACCTAGGCAATTGTTTTTTTTTCTCTCTCTATTTTGTTGTTCACATTGAAATAGACAAAGGTGAGAATTCAGCAAGGTCCGTTCATTGTCCTATGCTATTTTTATTCCGTAAACATATTATCTTTTTTCAATCTAGTTGGGTTTTTTGGGTATGATCTAGAATTCACATTATCACATATGAAGATAACTCCCCACATCAAATGGACTGGGATAGAATCCATGACCGGAACGTACTGAGCAAATGGATTGGACTTACATGCGAGATCCACAGCGGCGACATAAACAGGCAGCGCCTGCACGGCGTCTGCTCCACCCTCTGTCTCATCCACTGCACGTATTCAACCTACAGGTCAGAATTCAACCCACATGACGCGGGGGGAAGGCAGCTGCGTGTCGTAGTACCTGGGATCTCGAGGTCGACGAAAGAGGAGTTGAGCTCGGGGCACGCGCCGGGACGCTGGAACCGTCGCTCGGTCTCGTCGTCGAATCCGTTGAGCGTGCCGCAGAGCACGCAGGTCCAGCCCCAGCGCTCCAGATCGCAGTGGCTGCTCAAGTACGCCCAGCAGTTCTCGCAGCGTGGGACGCGGTCCCCGCCGGCGCCGGTGGTCGGGGGCTGGCCGCGCTCGTCGACGGCGGCGAAGGGCGTCACGGCGACACCCCACTGGATGGCGCACGACTCCAGCGCCTCCGGCGTGGCTGGGAAGCGGGAGACCGTGGCTCGCACCGCCATGGCCGAGGCAGTGGAGGAACAAGCCTGAGATTCCGGTTAGGCACGCTTGGGATTGGGAGGTGGGCGATGCCGACGGGAAAGACCAGCCGGACCAGGCGACCAGCGGAGAAGGCGAGGGGCGCGAGTCGTCGGGACTCGGGAAGGAGGTGCGGGCCTTGCGGCTGCAACAGTTTGAGTGTCTGACACGCTGGGTCTACACAAGGAGATCTGCGTTTCTTCACTGGTCAGAGATGGATCACGACCGTTCATCCGCAATCGGACGCTTGTTCGGAGTTTAAGGGCATGTTTGGGTACTTTGTACTCCCTCCATCCCAAATTGTAAGTCATTCCAAGAATCTTGAAAGTCAAAGTATCTCAAGTTTGACCAAGAACTATAGGCAAAACTATAAAGATTTATAACATCAAATAGATATACTATAAAAATATAATTAATAACAAATCTAATAATACTTATTTGACATCATAAATATTATTATATTGTTATATAAGTTTGGTCAAACTTGAGAAACTTTGACTCTCCAAGATTTTTGGAATGACTTACAATTTGGGATGGAGGGAGTAATATTTTACGCCTGCAAGTAGCTTCCACTTGTAAATTACTGTGCACAAGAATACCATTGATTTTTTTTCCACCTAGGAAAATGGTGTTTGGATGGAAAGTATGCCTGAAGCTGCTAATGGTGCACTGCTCGCTTTGCAGAGGCGAATACAGGTGTCGTAATAAACTACTCGTCTACTCCTATGAGCTCACCGTCGATGAGTGGCTGCTACCAGACAGATATCCTTGTTCAACTTCCAGTATTGCCAATTTAATTGCACAAATTCTGTAAATTTTGGGCTATATGAACTCAAGAACAAAGTGCTCAGATCTGTGGTGGAGAGCGATGGCTACACACATGGTGTTCTGGGAGAGGATGGCGAGCTCGCGGAAGAGGAAGAACATGAGGAGCATGCCGGCGTCCTGAAGTAGATGAGGCTCTTCGGCCGACAACGCCACCACCGGCGAGGATACTGCTATCAAGCTCAAGGCACCGATACGCGCCGCCAGCCACCACCACGTAGAGCTCGAGGCGGGGTCCGTGGAAAAGAGGCTCCACGTGTGGACTAGGAATGCCGACGGGGCGGCCCGAAGCGAGTGACGGCGAGGAACATCAATACGCCACCACGCAGCCGCCGAAGGACACCATCGGCGACGGCGAGATGCTCGTCGGGCGCCGATGTACACCAATACGGCACCAGGGGGGTCCTTCGGAGGATATATACGCGTGGATAGCCCGCAGGGAGGGGACGCTGAGGCGGCGTCGAACGGCGATGGCGGCGGCGTGTGCGATATATATGGCGGCGGCGGCGTGTTGGGGCTGCGCAAGCGGGAGGCGTGCCCGATAGACGTCGTTTTCTTTTCAAGACCTGTGGAGGTCTTTATTATTTTACACTGGTTTTGACTGAATACAGATGTAAAATTAATATGTAAACCGACCATCCAAACAACTAATTTAGATTTGGACTGGAAAAATTATCAAACCTATAATTTACAAATGTTTTGAACTAAATACCGGTCTTTCAAACAAGCCCTAAGTTATGTCACCGAGGTCAAGTAGGACACACCCACTCTTTTTCTGCCCATCCCCGGGTCGCAGCTGAAACTGAAAGAGTGACGTCACGCAGAAGCCGAAACAGAAAATATTCATCTTTGACTAAAGGATTTCCGAATAAAATTTCAAAAAAAAAATGAATCACTTCATAGTGATCCACGAAAGAATATTGAATTCCTTTCGATGTAGTAATACAAAACAAAGGAAATAAAACATCACTTCAGTCAAGGAAAATAATATTTATTTTTCCTCTCTTGCTATGCTTGCTTATGTTTATGTAGTTCTTTTTTCTCTATTCCAAATAACTCAAAGTATTCATTCACGTGCTTTGAAATCCTGTAAAATATTTGCTTCATTTTACATTTTTTTTCTATTCCTCTATTTTCTATTCCTTATTCCAAATATACCCAAGCTTTGTTGGTAGGACTTAGGATATGTTTGAATCTATTAGCATTGAAATTTAAATAGGCCAGCTAATTATTAACTATAAAGCTAATAATTAATAATATTTTCATTAGCGGTTTAGAGTAACTAAGAGTGTGCGTTGAGTTGTGGTTTTTGAAAAAGTTATTATAAAATCTATGCGTGGACTGCAAGAAAGTTAAAAGTCATTTGGTCACGACTTCTGAAAAAATTGTAGTTATCAGATCCCCACATATCATCTATGACCCCATATGATATCCACTAAGTGCATATTTCTCTGTTCTTTCTAGTCTCCACATAAAGTAGAGGAGGCCGGCAAGGGGTGGCGCTCTAGCAAGGAGCTCACACTTGTGGCGGTAGTGCTTCGGCGAGGAGCTCACACTAGCCCGCTCCGAGAGCAGAGCTAACAGACAAAGATGCAAACTTATATGAGATTAGGCAAATAAAATTGACATGCACAAATGATAAATCTTAAAGCTCGAACCAGAACGTTGGCAAATATCTACTATCAAATGATAGATAGAAAATATGTAGACAAATTTCAACCTATAAATTCACATACAAAAGAACTAGAAGATAACTTGATTCACCTTACATAGCCTATTTCAAGCAGTAGTGTCGCCAAGAGATGGTGATAAAGGGGTTGCTTGGTTTTCGACGAAGCATTGCCTCACATGTATATAGTGTACCTTACATGTATTCTACATTATTTGTGATTGTAGCTATGTATTTGTTGTATTCCTTTTTTTCAGTTCAAGTCTTCAAGTTTTTCTTGTCTATGGTAAGACAATAAAATTTACAATGTATAACCGAACAAAACCACATAATGAAAGATTTGATACTCTCTAATGATATAGCAAAAGAATAAAACAAAACAAACACCCGATGAACTCAGTCACATACTCACATGCTCGCTGCATCTAGAGTAACTGAGTAAGGCTGAATCTAGAGAACTAATCTGTGGCGCCTCTACATTCTATTCCAATTCCGCTCATGTTTTCAAAACTTTAAGCGGCTTGACTGCTTGGCATGAAAAAAAGGTGCGTAGATATGAATATATGACGTCATACATCAGCTTGCTCCCTTCCTAGTATTATTATAACCTTAGAATCCAATCCAATCCAATAAACTGATGAAGGGTACAAAAAAATCTTTAAACCTACACATAAAGTACAAGAGCCGTGAGATCAATGTTAGAACTTTTCGGTTGTGTCAAACAAACCAAATGAAGAATAAATCAACATACCATATATATAGCGATTTTTTTATTTTTTTTTGGCTTTTTTGAAATAAAAATTCACATATACACCTCTAAAAATATCTTTTAAAAAAATGGACCTAGACCATGCGCCATGACAATTGGTGCCGAGCTTAGATGTCTTGGCGCCAATTGCTTTGGCGCCAAGGTCGAGGGTGTGTCGGCGTGGCTAGTTGCGTAGCGAGTGCGTGGAACGACAGGGCAACTCGCTTAGCACCGAGCTCGACGCCAGGATCCATGGCACTAGAGCTAGTATTCAAAATGATCACTCAACCTATGGGCTGCGTGGGGGCGGCCCGACGAGGGGGGAGGAGTGGTGCGGCGGCGGCGGCCAAGCTCGGAGGGAGCAGTAGCACAACTCCAGTGGCAAGCGGGCTACGAGGGACCATGGGAGAGAGGAAAGAGCACGGGAGAGAGAGTACGGGAGAAACAACCTGAGAGAAAAGGGAAGGGAAGGGGCCCACCTGTAAGGCGAGCTCGACGTGAAGATCCATGGCGCCGACCTCGTTGCCAAGTCATAGCCACGCAACCACCACATGTGTCACCATGCCAACGCCAGCCCTCGACCTCGGTGCCGGAGCAATTGGGATCGAGACATGTAAACTCGGCACCAATTGTCATGACGCTGGGTTAGGGTCCATTTTTGAAAGGTATACCACCATAGACGTATATGTGGAAATCTTTCAAAAGAGGGGAAAAACAAAAAATAGTCGGTAGATAGAGAGTAGTAGGAGCAAACAAGGAGGCATTGATCTTAGTGCCCAGTTATGCACACTAAAGATAATCAAGATCAGTAGGGAGCAGAATAAATTGATGTATGAATTTTTTTTTTGAAATAATAGGAGGAGCCAGAGGCTCCTACTGAGGACAAATTATATTAAAACGAAAACATAGCAAAGTACAAGGGCAGAAAAGAAAGACCAAACAAAGCACAGCAGGGGAGAAAGGCGAAGGGAGGGGAAAGAGAGGGGGAAATCATGGTACATCAAAGGAGAGAAAGAAAAGCCATGGGATTACAAATTTGAGCTGATCCATGAATCTAAATGGTGACTGACTACTGCCTTTGTTCTGTGCAAGATAAAAGAGGCTTCGACAAAAATGTATCTCTTGCAAGCACAGGTTGTTGGAGCTTTGTTCTTGAATATTGCATCATTTCTTATCATCCAGATGGCCCAGCACCAAATGATAAAGATATCAATTGAAAAGGTCACCGAAAGCTGTAATTTCCAAAGATGAAAGACTTGCGGTATGGTGAGGTCATCAGGGAAAACAAAGTTTGCCAGACCCCAGCAAGATTTAGCAAAGGGACAGTAGAAAAGCAAGTGCATGACTGTTTCCTCAGAATTTTGCTGACATAAGACACACTGATAATCATCCAAGTGCATACCTCTTCTTCGAATCAAGTCTCTTGTGCTCAACCTATCTCTTAGAGCTAGCCAGAAGAAGATTTTATGTTTACCTTGACAAGAGGATTTCCAAAGGAGTTTGAAAATCGGGTCTGGTTGGGAAAACCCAATTAAGTTTGTATAGGCTTTTGCCACAGAGAAATGAGCAGAATTCCATATATACTCCCACTTATCATTTAGATCACCCAAATTCAGGTTAGCAACTTCCAGGTGAAGATTCTGAGCTTGTTCGAAAGCTTCCACTGAAAGAGGAAGAGTGAAGAGATTGAGGAAATCGGGAGCCATGAAGGCTGAGTGAACGCTGATATCATTCTTTTTTGCAAAAGAGTGCAACTCTGGGTGCTGCAACTTTCTCACATTACTATTCCAGAGATCATCCCATAGAAAGCAACTCTTCCCATTGCCAACCGGCACGCTTGCCATACCTTTGAATTTATCTAAGATTTTGAGAATGTCCTGCCACCAAAAAGAGCCTTTTGATCTTGTTGGACTTGGCAATTTTCCATTTCTGTAGTGTTTATCCCAAACTAAGTTCACCCAAGGCAGATCATACTTATTGAAAAACTTATGTAAGTGTTTGAGTAACAAGGCTTCATTTTGAGTTTGTAGGTTTAGGACACCCAGGCCACCTTCTTTCTTCGGGCAACAGACTAGTGACCAAGCTGCCTTTGCCACTTTTTTTCGTTCAATTTGGCCCCTCTCCACAAGCAATGTCTTCTATATTTATCAATCTGCTTAATGACAGTCTTTGGCAAAAGAATAGAGCACATGGTAAAGGTGGGCAGGGCTGAGAGGACCGAGTTTGTGAGCTCAAGTCTACCTGCTTGGCTGAGAAAAGGAGAAACAAAGCTAAGTCTTCTTTCACATTTGTTGATAAGTGGCAAGAAGTCATCAACCTTTGGTCTGGTTATGCCCATGGGGAGCCCAAGATAGGTGAAGGGGAAGGAGCCAATCTGGCATCCAAAGGTGTCTGCAAGGTGGCTAACTTTGTCATTGTCCATGTTGATTGGAACCATCATAGACTTATTGAAGTTAATTTTCAAACCAGTTGAATCACTAAAACTCTGAAGAATACCTTTGAGGAAGAAGAGCTAAGGGGGTGAGGCTTCCATAACAATCAAAGTGTCATCAGCATATTGGATTACTGGGAAATCAGGACTTGGAGCAGGGATGGGATTGTTAAGGTGCCCAAGGTCAGCTGCTTTGTTTAGAATAAACTGAAGAAGATCAACAGCAAGGAAAAACAAAAAAGGGGAGAGGGGGTCCCCTTGTCTAACTCCTCTTTTACAGTGAAAAGTTTTCCCAGGGATTCCATTCAGTAGAACAGCAGAAGTACCAGAACTGAGGATTGTTTCTATCCAAGAGATCCATTTTGCACTGAAGCCCTTGTGAGAAAGGACCTCAAGAATTAGCTTATGTTCAATTCTGTCAAAGGCTTTCTCAAAGTCTAGCTTTATGAAAGCATCTAGGCCCCTAGTGTTTCAGTGATTAACGATAATGCAAGATTACTATGACTAACGTGTGTTTTGCAGAGGGAATATGAAAGTTAGGTCATGGTAATGGATGGTTTATTGGACTATCATGGTATATGTTCCCCTTATTGGAATCGTTTAGGTTTTCAAAGGATTGGCGACAAGGTTGAAGATTAGAGTAGGTCTAAGTGTCATTGGAGATGAGAGACACTTAGAGTAGTTTAGCACCTTTATCTTTCCTTTGGCCGTACTATTAAGGGGGGTACTAATTAGTAGCTTGACCTAGGAAAGGCTATGTGATTAGGTGTGGTGCACACTTGTGAAAACTAGCACTAGGCAGCTTAGAAATAGTCCTTGGACCTTGTAGAGCAACTTCCATTTTGGAAGTGTGTTGTTTTGGCCAGAAAAGGAGCTCCGGACGCTAGCCTTTTCCCTGGGTCCGGACCATTGGGTGTGCGTCCGAACCCCAGGGTTTGCTCTGAGTGGGTCAGTGCATCCGGACGCGGTGAACAGTTTAGAGTCCGGACTGCATGTTGCGTCCGGACCCCAGCAGAGAACTCCAGAGAGCATGTTTTGAGTCCGGACGCAGTCCGGTGAGGTGAGTCCGGACCATTGGTGAGCGTCCGAACCCCAGTAGAGAGCTCCAGAGAGCATGTTTTGAGTCCGGACGCAGTCCGGTGAGGTGATTCCGGACCATTGGGGAGCGTCCGGACCCCAGCAGAGAGTTCCAAAGAGGAGGTTTTCAAACCGGACGCTGTCCGGATGCCTGCGTCCGGATAGGGAATAGCGTCTGGACTGTCAGGTTTCCCTGTTGTTTTCAGAGAGATGAGAGGGTCCGGACGCATGGCTGATGGTCCGGACCCCACCTTGTTTTAGCGTCCGGAGTGACGCGGTGAAGCACAATTTGTGCCTAACGGTTGGGGCTTGGCTTGGGGGTATTTATACTCCTCCACCGGCCCCATGAGACCTATCTTGCTCATTCCAATTGCTGACCAACCCTTGTGAGAGTGCAAGAAGTGCAAGAGCCCTAGTGAGAGTGTGATTTGCAATCCCATGTGTTGATTCTCACTAGTTGCTTAGAGTTAGCAAGTGTGCATCCATTCAATCACTAGACTAGCCTTGGTCAAGTGAGTGTTAGTGCTTGTTACTCTTGGTGATCGACATCACCTAGATGGCTTCGCAGAGGTTTGCTTGGTGATCATCCGGTGGAGATCATTGTGGATGGCCCAAGCTTTGTTGTGATCGGTTGTGGGCGATTTACCGAGCCGGGGTGGCGAAGAATCAGCCCGTAGAGAGCACTTAGTCCTTGTGCGGACTAAGGGGAGCGATATTGTGCGCGGTGCTCCAACGAGGACTAGGGGGAGTGTCGACTCCTCGATACCTTGGCAAAACTTTGTCGTGTCAACTTACTTTGTCCCTTCTCCTTACTTATTGCTATTACTTTCAAGCATTACTTTCCACATTACATTTGTGTTGCTTGACTAGAATTGCATAGGGCTTTACCGCTTTCATTGCCATGTCTTGCTTGTGTAGCTAGGACACACTTGGGAAAAGCACTAGGGGGTTAATTGGCTCTTGATAGGTTTAATTCTTGCTTAGAAATTTAAAAGAATCCAATTCACCCACCCCCTCTTAGACATCTTGATCCTTTCACTTTATCACTACTATTTCTTTCTTTGATCTTTGGCAAAGGTGGAGGTATTCAAAGGACCAAGCAAGGCAGTCTTGGATAGTTCTTGATTTGATGAAGCCATACTGATTCTGATGGACCCGCTAAAGAATCACAGACTGTAATCTATTGGCAAGCAGCTTAGTGATGAGCTTGATGGAGCTATTCAAAAGGGAGATGGGCCTGAAGTCACCCACCGACTGGGCACCATCAATTTTGGGGATTAAGGTGATGAAAGAGTCATTGATGCTCTGAAGGCAAGCAAAATTTTCTTGGAAGGCAAAGCACAAACTATAGAAGTCTTTTTTGATGAAAGACCAACATTTTTTGATGAATTCATTATTGAAGCCATCAGGTCCAGGAGTTTTGTTGTTTGGAAGAAGATTAACCACTGAGTCAATTTCTTCTTTTGAGAAAGGCTGATCAAGCTAGCTCAGATCAGCATTTGGCTGTAGGAAGAAACTAAGGTTGAAGGATATTTCAGTGAAATCAGATTGCCCAAGTCTTTCTTTAAAAGCTTCCCAAAGAACGAGCTCTTTTTCTGCATGATTTACCACAACTTTTCCATTGCTCTTTTGTAGCTAGGCAATCAGGTTGTTTCTATGGTTGATGGTAGCACTGGCATGAAAAAGCTTTGTTCCTGCATCACCATCTTTGACCCATCGGATTTTCTCACGTTGTTTCCAGTATATTCTTTGTTGTTCAAGCAGCCGTTTTAATTTTCCAAGGAGGAGCTCCTTGAAATTCCATTCTGGAACTATCAGATCTCTGGTTTCCTCCATAATTTCCAGAAGAGAGATGATGGATTTGACTCTTTCTAGGGTTTTCTTGAGGCCAGAGAAAGATTTCTGCCAGATCCTTAGAGTTTTCCTCAAGCTTTTAAAATTACCAGTGATGACTTTGGCCTTGTCAGTGTGCGGGTTGGTTTGAGCCCAACCTTGCTGGGCAATCTGCATGAAACTTGGGTGGTTGAGCCAAAAGTTTTCAATTATGAAGATGTTTCCTTTTGGGATAGAAGTGGAGACTGAAATGTTGCATGGCCAATGATCAGAAGTTTGCATGATCATAGTGCTGACCGAAGTTGCAGGATAATTTGTGGTTCAAGCACTTGAAGTAAAAAACCAGTCAAGTCTTTCCAGAAGAGGGGAAGGTTGTTTGTTTGTCCAAGTGAATCTTCTCCCATAGAGAGGTAGCTCAACCAAACCAAGTGAACTGATTGCATCATTGAACATAAGCATTTCGTTGACATTTCCACCTGGCTTGTTTCTGTTTTCAGGCCTTCTCAGTAGATTGAAATCCCCAACTAGAAGCCAATTTTGGTTGTTATCAATTGGGTAGTGTTTTTAGCCATCTTACAAAGCTTCTTTTCCCATCATCAGTGCACGACCCATAGATATTTGTAAGGAACCAGATGTCACCATTGTGCTTGGCAGTGAGCTTGACTGTGATTGCAAAGTCATTTTGGAAAAGTAACTGGCCAACAAAGCAATTACTTTTCCAAGCTGTTAGAAGCCCCCCTGACGCCCCAACAGAGGGCAGGAACTCAAACTTGTTGAGAGCAGCAGGGCAGAACTTTCTGAGAAAAAGAGAGTCAAAGTGTTGTCTTTTAGTTTCCTGTAAACAAATAATGTCACAACCAACATCCACAATAGTATCTCTAATTAGGCACCACTTTTCATTCGAGTTTAGCACTCTAACATTCCAGCACAGGATTTTCCAAAATTTCTGTGAGTGAGCATTCATGATGACAACAGAATGAAAGAGAAATTTTTATCTTGAACAAAGACGACCTGAGGCACCAGGCAAATGAGGATCACATCATAGAAACTGATCAACACACATAGCAATGTCCCATAATCCATAAGGAGAGTACCAACAGTAAGCTGCCCAAAGGGGTAAGAACACACTGTTAGACTAAAGAGAGGTAGCAGATGAGTAGGCATGAGTTCCAAACAGACTCTTAATACAACCCAGTACCACAACAACTTGTTTAACAAAAGTCTAAGAAAACAGTAAAGGATAACTAGCACATTCAGTGCCAAAGAAAGGGACAAGAGCAAAGGGAGCTTGGTTTCCAAGGGGACAAAGCCGTCACCCCAGGCTTCACAAATCTGGAAGGCAATCTTAATTTCTTGGAGTCTTTGCTTGGTGTCTTTCCCTTATCTGAAGGGTCAGCACCGATATCTGTCTCATCTGAAGGCTTGGAAGCTTCATCTGATTGCTGCAGGTTTGAGACCTTGAGATTTTCAGTCATCTACTTGTCAGGCTAGTTCTTCTTCCCTGCCTTGTCCTCCTTAACTTTCTTGTCTTTATTGGTCAGGTCAGCCATCTTGATGCCATTTCCCTTCCCAAAGCTTTTTTTCTTCAGGTTCAGGTTGGGGTCAGATAACAGCTCTTCATCAATCTGGCAGAAATTGACACCAATGTCCTTGATTAGCTTGACTGGAAGAGTTGGGGGCACAGGGGTGCAGGAACTACATCTTTTGGAGCAACTATTATGCTTGAAACCTTTATTGACCACTTTAAGTCTTGGGCTTCTTCTTACTTCTGTTTCAACAACTGGCATCTTGGTTCTAGGTTTGTCTTGCGTAGGGGGAGTCAGGCTTGCCTGCTCTAGATCATTGTTTGAACCAAAGAGCTTGGGTATCTCAGTCCTATGGTTTTCAGTCCCATCAACTTGGCAGAGACTTTCTTGAGTAGGAGCTTCATCTGGGATACTAATGATGATGGAATTTACTGATTTGCTGAAAAAGGCCCATGCTTCTGATCTCATGAAGGACTTGGCCCAGTTGTGATTGGTAGGGGAGATCAGCAGACTGGTAAAGAAGGGGACCCATTGTTTAGGAATGCAAGCCTTGCTCCTAGAGCCATTCTGTAACATGAGCAGTTTCGATTTTAGAAAGCTGAGAGAATCAAGCTATATGGCTTTGTGGATGGTGGGGTGAGGGTCATCTCTGATGAAAACAACCCCAATATGCAGGAAGTTTCTTGTAGACTCAGCAGACTCTTGGACTTCCTCTTGTTCAGAACCAGTGCCATCCATAAGCATGTTAACAGCTGACTCCTGGACTTCCTCTTGTTCAGAATCATTGCCAGCCATAAGCATATTAACTTAGATTTCTTCATCACTAATAACTGGCTCAATGGGTAAATGGGGGAAGGGAGGAATCCAGCCATTTCTCATTGCATCTAGGATCAGGTGATTTTCACCATTTTGTCCCTTTGTAGTTGAGCTGAAAACTGAAATGATTTCCTCATTAGCTGCAGGAAATAGATTAGCATGATTGCCTTGCATAACTGAAGGGTCTTAAGCAGGATTGATAATGACTTCATGCAGCTCATTAAGGGGTTGAAGGTTTAGGTCAAAATGCAGGTTCTGAGCATTCTGAGCTAGCTGAGCAATCTCAATTGGCTGTTGCGGCCAATCTCCCCATCCAGGCATTGGAGCCATCTGTATAGCTAGGATATCCCACTGCAGGTTGGGATTCACTTCTTGAATTTCTAGATCATTCTCAACCTCAACTTGTTCATCAACATCATCTTGATTGATGTTTTGATTCATAAAAGCCCCTGGATTCTGCTGATTACCCTGCTCTCCCTGGTTCAGGAGGCCAGCTGGCCCTCCATCAGCTTGAGGCACCAACTGAAAGGCATTGTCATTGAGATTGTTCTGTCCCTGAGCAGGTGCATGTTGCTGACCTAAAGCATTCTGGGGTCCTTGATTTGCAGGAGCTGCATTTTCGTTGACAGGACCTGCTCCAGGCTGACCATATCTAAAGAACTGAAAAGCTAGATGGTCAATATGTTGGGGAGCAGGTTCTTTAGGAGGAGGCCCTCCCCCCACAAAGTTATGAGCGACTATTTCCACTTGTACTGACCAAGAATCAAGGTTATTACCATAACCATCACAGAAAACAATCCAGTGGAGGACGCTCTGAAGATCAGCGACCCTGGCTCTGACCAAAACTCTGCTGAGTTTCCCCTGTTGTTGATCCAATTATCTACTCTACCAAAAGAGCAAATGGCATCTTGGATGTAATCAGTCTCCCAATAATCTAGTGGGAAGCCTAGCAGCATTAACCAACAATCATGATTAAAGGTGACCCTGCGCCAATTTCTGCCTTGGTTATGCCTAGAGAAGGACACTTGACAGTTACCCAAAGGCAAAGGACTATTCAGAACCATGGCTTCTCTATCAAGAGGCGAGTTAAAAACAACTAAGGCTTGTCCAATGTGGCTCGGCTGAATGCTATCATCACCAATGTTTCTTGCCTCAAAAAACTCTTCCAAAACTTGATGAACTGTTGGGAAGTGAAGAGCATTACCAGGTAGAGGGTTGATCGAAGCAATTTCCACAGACTCATTCAGTCTTGGAGGCCTTGATCGGGCCACCGCACAGGTCATTGCCACTCTGCCAGGCACATTGAGGTAGTGCATTTCCCGCGGGATGAAAGGACGAGGATCAGCTCTCTGATAAGCCATCTCGTCGGAGCAATCCTGTGCTGCCTGAGCAAGGAGATTATCAGGGTGGGCAAGGTGGAACTCAGGAGAGATGTTTGAGCTTGATAGGATATGAGAGACTTGTTGAGTGTCTTCCAGGTTTAAGTCTAAAGGTCTGGGATTTGAAAGGACACCCCCAAGGGAGAGAGAGCAATTAACTGTTTCATGCTCGTTAACAGAGCCAGAAGGCGGCGAGACGTTCGAGCTGTCGCCGGCAGACTGCCTTGGGACTGTTTGATCATTCATTGTCCATCCTGCCAACGCCGCCACTAATGCTTTGCAAGAGCCGAAAACCGAGAGGGGGGGGGGTTTTACTGCTTGACGGTTCACTTGCCAAACGAAACCAAAAAGAAACATCCTGGGCCGGGATAAGAGCTTTACCATTCGATGACCAAACGGGCTTTGCTCGAAACCAGGCAGAAGTGTTCTGGGCCAAAGAAGAGGCCTGCTTAGGTTGTGAGCCCACATCCCTGCCAGTCAAAGAATTTGAATTTGAAACCAAGACTCTGCGGCAAACTGCCGCCACATGCCCCTCTTTAGAACAGACATGACATTTAATTGCGTTGAAGCAGCTGTTTCTTGAGTGAGAGGGGGAGAGACATCTTGAGCAGTGTGGTTGCACGCGAACCGAAGACTTTGCTCGGTCAGAAAGAATTCTATCAAAAGTATCTGAGATTGGGAAAGAAATTCTTCCAAAAACTGATTTTCTGGGTTGTACTTTTTGCTTTGAGGGCTGACCCGAGGAGGGAAAGAATTTCCCAGAGCTGTTCTCATTAGACTGAATTAAAGCAGCATTTCTCCCAGAAATGTTGTCACCTAGCTGAACCAAATTAGCACCAGAGAGTGGTGGAACTCTAACCATATCAGCAAAAGAAGGTTTTTTTAAACGTGTTCGAAACACTACCAGGTTTACCACCATTGGCCGGGACCCAAGAGTTGCATTCTTCAGCGAGAAAGGAGGCAAATTCTTTGCGCCAATTTGGAACCCCATTGCCCCAGAGGTGGAAGAACAGCTTGTAAGCAGAACATTCAAACGAGACCAATCTTCTTATGAAGAAACCCACTTTCCGAGAACCAACAAAGAATTTAAACACTCTTTGGGATAGTTGACAGACTCTGAAATCCGCAACAAAACCCCCAATCATAGCTTGAAGCAGAGTCTCCACAGAAGCTTCAGAAAGCTTAAATTTGCATCGACCAAAAGCAACAACAAGAGCAAACAAACTAAAGGACTGCTTATGGCTGGAGATTGGCGAACGAAACAGATTCCAGACTTCACTCTGAGTATTAAGGCCAGAAGCAAAAGAAATCCCAGGGAGCTCCATTGAGGCGACAGCAGGATCACAGGTGGGAAAGGTGTGAAACTGACCTTTTAGAAGGAAGAGGCAAAAGATCAAACACTTGGACTTCACATGTCAGGGCAGAAGAGTCCAATCAGAGAGAACCAAGCCGAAGGCAACTCGGAGCAGCATCCTTCAGAAGCTCTCTAAGCATCAATGCCGTTCGAGAGCTGAGAGCCAGCAGGCTTGCCGACAGTAGCGGGGCACCACCGACCGACAGGGGCCAAGAGACCAGCGACGCCTAAGACGTCCATGGTCGACAAGACCAGAGGAGCCGGCAGCGGCACCCAGCGCGGCCGCGGGCACCAAAGGGGAGCCGGCCGGGAGCCTCAGGCGCCTAGGCAGGGGGGCTGGCGGCGAGGCGGAAAGGGGCTCTCATTCCTTCCCCAGCGTTCATAATTGATGTATGAATTGGCGCAGATTTCTATTAGGCTTAGGGATTGTTAGTGTTTTTTTTCTTGTTTTCCAAAGTGAATTGTTTCCCTCCCCCATAAGGATATTACTTATTTTTTAATAAGGTTTTCTGCTCACAAGAAAAAGGTATTAGTGACGGATTTTGTAAAAACACATATGGGGGTCTGAAAAAAATGCTAGGGCGTGTTTGTTTCAGCTTAAAATCCCCTAAACACCTTTGATTATTTTAGATTCTCTGATAAAGAATCAGAAAGGGGACCGCAAGGGCAGCGTCGTTTTTGCGCACCGAGTCCTTTTCCACCCGCTGCCCCTCCTGCCGCCCTGCCCGCGCACGTGTGTAGGAGCTGCCGTGTCGAGCACAGGCCACTGCGCTATGTGTTACCTTGCCGTTTTTCTTTAGAAAAATAATTTTAGAAATACACTAGAAAATACACATATGTATCCCTCAAACAGCAACAAACTGATCCGGTCATCAAATTTTTTGTGCATGCGTCCAGGCTTTTGTTGATTTCATGTTGTCTCCATATTAGTTATTATCACAAATGTTTTATTATATTAAAAACAAAAAACTAGTACTATAACTTTTTTAAAGTTTATTCAGTGAACAAGGTGCAATAGCCTCAGGGGCATTCAAGTCATTTTACATTCATGATAGACAATCCATAGGCAATAATCAAGATTGCCAAACACTCTCAATTATTTAGACAGCAGATTTTTTTCATCGTAGCTTATTAGAAAATTATGATCAGATTAAAATCAATTCTCATATAAGCGTTCCAAATAGAACCCTAGTGGCCTAGTCTCTATCTCTACTACATATAATACACCAAAAAAACATTCCTAAAACCACACAACAAAATAACCCTCACAATCTCTCACAGTCATTATTTCTCCTAATCTTTACTAAGTACACTCAGATTAATGCACCTAATACCCTACCAATCTTTAAAATAAAAGGACAAGATTCGCTCTAATCTATAATCAATCTTACTCACTCAACGGATGATATGACGGATCAATCCTCATCACTCACCACTATCCCGCGTCCACCTAGCGTGCGACTCTCCCTCTGCCCCCGACACATCCTCTCCCCTACCGATGAACCTAGGATGGGATCCGGCCGCCCGTCATGACCAGGCCATGGATCTGATTCCTCTCCCCTCGCACAGCTCCCTGCTCCTGCCCCAATCTCAGCGGCGGCCGGTCGGCTCGTCCCCACGCTCGGTCGGTGGCCCGTGGCCAGCCGGTGCCCGCGCGCGCCTGCTTCCCGTGACCGCCCGTGGTGACTGCGGTGTGGCGGGTAGACAACACGGCGATAGGCAGGGATCTGCTGGTCAACATGCCAAACCTGAGGCTGAGGTGAGCCCCTCCCTCTCCCTGTCTGTCTCCCTCACTGTTTCTCCGTCTCCCTCACTGTTTCTCCCTCTCCTAGATCCGTGGCATACTCCAAGAAGCAACAGGTAAATCCGGGGCAGAGGTAAGGAAGCTAGCGTCTTGTCCTAGCGGTCCTTTGCGGCTCCACGGAGGGATCCAGGATGGTGCAGCCGGATCTTGTGGCGGTCGCGTTAGCAGGACTAGGGGGTCGCAGGCATGCTACACCTCTCGAGCGGCTGCAGCGCACGTGCTGCATACCTGCATCCATGTCACGCACACGGAGCTGGTGCTGGAGATGCGCGCCAGTTTGGAGGCAAGGTAGGCGGTGACGGATGAGATAGAGGACACGGTGTGTGACTTGGGTTTCTCATTTGAATATATCAATTCCGCTGATTTAAATTTCAGTTGCCAATGAAAAAAGATTTTGCGTTGTTTTATGTGATTTTGCTAGCTCCCTTCCTCCTCTGTGGCACATCCTCTTTAAGCGGGCGCGGTAGTCCGTCGATAAGCGAGACTAAACTGTGGTGTTCTAATGTTCGCTGATAGGATGACAAGAAAGATGAGGGTGTTGTTGATGCCACAAAGATGAGCAGGAGGCAAACGAGAAGAAGCTAGAGTGCAGGATGAAGATTGCAGACCTCAAACAGATATGCAACAGACGGGACCTTATAGAGGTGCACTCTTCATTCCAATCAAGTAACCTTGCTGTCAATTTTATGTTTGCTGATAAAAACCCACTACGTATACATCACCTATCTTCATCTCATTTATTTTTTCAATTTCAGGTCTGGGATGCAACTGTTGCAGATTCGAGATTGCTCTTATATCTCAAGGCATATAGAAATACAGTACCTGCCCCTAGGCACTGATCTCAAAAGCGCAAGTTCTTGCAGGTTTGAGACTTTTGACTTATCTATTTAGTTTTAAAAACATGGGTGTTTATTTTCGTTGAAATCAAGTCACTACATATCGTGTTTACGTTCTCTTATTGACGAAACATCAATCTGACCTTTCCAATTTCTTGATCTTGGACATATTTTCCAAGATATATACATTAATTGTTTTTTACCAAACAAAATTAATGTTGTCAAAAGTCTAATTTCTAATTTTGGTGAATTAATTTTCTATAAAATGTTTGCTCTGCTTAGAATTAGAATTATTTAATGATTGATACTTTACTCCATTGCAAATAAGAACCACAAACCAATGCAACTCGGAAATGTTAAATTTTGTCAAATTCATTGATACTGGACGAAGTGAATCATATAGGTATGTATTTCTAGACACATTAGGGTTTTGTGTTTGTCAAACTCCAAGGATGATATCAGTCCAATTGGTATGTATTTCTTCAATTCAAATTAACCTATTGTTTTATTTGGCTCATTAATATGCTTTCATATTGTTCTAAGTTTTTGTTTCTATATCTCTGAATTATACTATTTTGAGATTATTCTTCATAAGTTTGCACATGGTTTATTTTTGGAGGAAAAAGTAGAATGCTTCAGGTCATGAAGTATGACACTGAAGTTCAGAGTTTATCAAAGCAAGGTCAAGGACCTGGAAAGGTATAGACATTGGCATGCCCATCCAGTATTTTTATTATATTTTATTATTACCACTTTGTAAGGACCTGATTAGTCTAGAGGGGGGGTGAATAGGCCTGTTTAAAACAACTTGACAAGTTTCTGTCAGCAGAGGCCGGCACTGTTGGGCTAAGGGCAACAGTGCTAGTCACCAGAACAGAGATATGCACAATTCAAAAAATAAACTGAGAATGTAAATTGTGCTTGAATAGAAACCTTCCTAGAGGTGTAGAGAACCTCTAGCACCACCTGAAAGTGGTAGCAACACACCCACCGAGTAGATCGGATCCAAACCCTAGAAATCACCTTGCAAACAAGGTATATCAAAGTATAGATACAAACACAAGAGGACACAAGATTTGACCCGTGGTTCAGCTCGCCACCAAGGCTTGCCTACGTCCACGTTGTTGAGGTGCGCCACACAAGGCTCAAGCTCACCACAAAGGCTAGCTCTTTCCTCGGTCTCAAGTCAAGAGAATAAACTCTTGAGATGAGAGGAATGTATTAGCAATATGGGGTGATACAAACTTCCCTAGGCTGCCACACGAAGGAGGCAAGCTCAAAGGCAACCTCTAGCCGGCTAGGAGCAATGCTCCAAGAGTAAAGAACTCAAACCGCTGGCTACCACGCAAACCAAATGTTTGTAGGAGTTGAAGATCCGAGAGAGAGGCTTCTTCCCAAGCTTGGAGGCTCAATCTCTCAAAAATTGATTGGAAATCAATGGAGGAGAGTGGTTGAGCACCAAGGGAGAATGGAGAGCAAGAAGGGAGCTTCTCTTTTTGTTCTTTCGAAGGCTGAGAGTGAGAAAATGGCAGAACTAGCCGTTGGGGTGGAGTGAGGAGGTGTTAAATACCCCCTCACTGCCAACGGGCAGTTTAAGTTGCGGCAGTGCCGGCCTTGGGCCCAGCACTGCCGGCCTGCCCGGCACTGTCGGCCTAGAGGCCTGCACTGCCGGCCTGGCAGAACCAGCAAAGAATGGATCTTTGAATAGTTGGCTGATTTGCCTTCTATGTATGTGGAGGTGTGATGTATTTGGATAGATATTGCATTTGGTTCACTTGTTGGCATGCGTGTTGAACCCTTCTTAATAGTACGACACACCTAACTCAATTTCAAAGTATAAAATGAATTTAAACTCCTTTGAGCTTGTTGCCATGCACTTTTATAATTGGAGGGGTCCGCCAACCTGTTCAACAACCTCCTTTCATTCAACCTGCTTGTCATACTTGCAAAGTCTCATTAGTCTTCTAAATATGTTGTCATGTCACCAAAACTCACTTAAGGCTTGATTGCACTTTCACACTTTACCAGAGTTGAATGGTATTATCCATGATTTGTAGCTATAAGACTTGCTTATGCTAATTTAACATGTAATTAAACCTCTTTATTTATAGATCCACACCTGAACTAGGAAACTTAATTCTCAGGGTGCTAGAGCAATTGTCAGGGCTGTAGCAAATATTTGATCTGACTTATTAGCTGTTATGTAATTCTCTTTTATGGCTTGGGACAAATGAGTTGGATCAGTGATAGAAATATATTTTTATCTACATGTTTAGTCTTAATTAATAAGGCAATTTAATATGTTCCAGGTCTATGCATACAAGCTAACGGTTCCTATTTTTGTGCCTTAATCTAAAACTTCATTTTGGAATGTGTAATTTGGTGAATTGTTTCATTTAGCTATAATCTAATGCAGAGGGAAAAGCGGACTGCCACACCCAATTTTAAGGATAAAATTGAATGCGAGAAACTTATGTGCGTCCAAAGATCAATCACACACATAAGCCGACAAATCTTTAAATAGTACCATTACAGAGTGCTTATTACATAACGAATAATAGTCTTAATAGGGAACGTCGGAAATATAGCCATCTGATTGAAGTGCTCACTCTTGCTTATCACACACATCGGAAATATAAAGATAACTCTCGCGAGGAAGTTCCACTTCACAGGGAACGTCGACTGGTTGACCACTAGCCTAGTACTCCTCACGGTAGTCTTTATAGCCATCTGATGAGGTTGATAAAGCAAGAGTGAGCACTTAAAGTACTCAGCAAGAGTAACACAGGGTTATGAAGCTCAAAGGCTGACACTGTCTGTACTGCGGTTGCTTTTAACTTGGTAAAGTTTTACCAATACTTAGCTTTAGTTATGCATACCCAGTTGATAAACCACATGATAAGAATAATAAACATCACTAACAACTAAACAACATGATATCTAACACTGTGAGTTTTCTAGGCCGCTCGTGACCGTGAGCACGGCTATCATGATAGATTTACACTCTACAGAGGTTACACACTTTACCCACAAGCCGTGTTGCCCATATGCCCGGGTTAATTATTCCCAAAACACTACCAAGGTGAGCGGGCAGGGTACACTACGAAGTCTTTCAAAGGCTCTTCCTAGCATGTAGCGGACCCTACGGACCCAATGCAAAGGGGTGTATGGGACCTCTGATGGTACCACCCGTAGCGGTCCCCACACAAGCTATACCCCATAACTAGCTTGGCAAAGGTGTCTTTCACGAACCACAAGCATGCTAGTCCAAACCTTATACTTAACTAAAGCCAGAGCCATGATAGCACCTGTGGTTGCATTTAAGTCCCAGCTTTTGCCCTACAACGGGGTCCTATTCCATGTTGCTACAAAAGTCAATTTTATCTTATTGTTGCATATATCATTAGTCAAGATTCTTCCCATAATTCATAGAGTATAGCAGGTCTACCCATATGCAATAGTATTCCAAGGTGACAAGGTACAAGGTAACAAACTATGGTAGAGATCTAAATAGGAATTAATTGAGACACATGCAATCATGACTAGATTCAATTATGGTGAATAGGACAACAAGGAGGATCCCATGTTAAACTCCTGGGGCTTCTGGCTGTACTCGATCAACATCACTACGCAATCATCCGAACAATCATACACGAAGCAATAAAGATATAATTAGAACATTACACCATAAACAATAAAGAGGTTATGAAAAGGTTTTAAAACAGATCTATACGTTACTACGATCACATAGATGCGAAATTCACGCTAAACGGATCTAGAACGATTAAACTATAGATTAAACAAGATTTTAAAGGGCAAGATTAAAGCATTAAAAGAATTAATCTAATCTTGATTTTCAAAAGTGATTAACATAGATGAAATATATACTACTGGATAGAGCATAAAATTACGGTTCTAACACAACTTGAACGGGTTAATTCAGATCTAAAACGAGCAAGTTATAAGCATTTGAAAATAGTGGTAAAACTGTAATTAGATTGAACTTTATTGAATTAAAATAAATCGGGAAAATCGGATAAATCCGAATCGGCCTGGACCGCGGGTTGAATAGCCAAAAACCGAGGGGCTCTTTAGCAAGATTACACGCGAAGGGGTAAGATTAATCTGAGGCCGTTGGATCTGAGGCCAGCGGCTCAGATTAGAGCAAGGGAGGAAGGGGGGGAGTGCCGACCGGGAAAGGAGCCGGCGCAACGGTGCCATTGCCGGACAGAGCATGAGCTCGCCGACGAAACTCGACCGGGGGCTCTAGTGCCCGGTTTTTCGAACGGAGAGCACCGGGAGAAAGAGGAAGGAACGGTGAACTCACCTGCGGCAAAAACGGAACTTGAGGTCGGACGAGGAGGGTTGGCGTCGCGAGTCAGCGGCAATGGAACTCCTGCACACGGCGACAAGGTCAACTGGAGCGTAATTAAAAGGGAAACGAGAGAGGGGAGGTGTTCCGCGGCCACGTGAAGATGATGCGAAGCTCGAAGAGGCTTACGACGGCGGGAATCGCGGCGCGGAGCTTCGGCGGCGTTGCTCTGTTCCGACGAACGCGATGCAGCGTTGCTGCTTGCTAGGGCGAGGCGAAGCGCGAGAGCAGATGAGGAAAGGCGGCGCGGGGTGCTGCTACTTATAGCGGGGTCCAGGGGAGGTAATCCAAAGCGGATACGCCCAATCGCGCGTCGGTAGCGCGTTCCGTTGCTGGAGCAGAGTCCGGCGCGGACTTGTCGCAAGGTAGGAGAAGAGCGATTGACAAGCGGGGCCGCGATGTCAGTGGAAGAAAGGGGGAGGAAGGCAGTGCCCTGCGCGCGCGGAGCTGGGCTGGAAACCGGCCTGCAGCTGCGCTGCTGGGCCGTGGCGAAGGGCAGCTGGCCCAAGAGAAATAAGGAGGGGAGAGGGGGGGTTAGGGTTGGGCCAAAAGCCGAAAGGAGGGAGGGAGAAAAGGTAGAGCTTTTCTTTTTATTTTTGCAAATGATTTTTCCAAACTGGTTTTCTAAAATTGTTTTGAAATATCTTTGCGAGTTTTGTAAACCAAGCAATACAAAAGAAATAATGCAGAGGCATGCAATGCACATACATGTTGAACCCTAACATGAGATGTTTAATTTAGTTTTACTTATTGAATTCTATGCTCACAACAATTACTAGAAATAAAATCAAATTAAAGCAAATTAAATTTAAATTCGAACCTAATTTGCTAATTCAAATTTTAGGGTGTTACACGGACTCCGGGCTGTGCAAGTGCAAGTGTCTGACGTGCTTGATCCGAGCAAGTGGAGGCAGACCAATAGGCAATGTTGCATTGCTGGGCCATCATGGTGGTGGGAGATATGAGTGGGATGAGCGATGTAAAGAAGAGGATGAAGGGTGGCGCTGCAAGTAGAAGCCAGACCCTATGGATTTTTTGAGAATTACCAATAATTTCTTTTATATAATTATTCCATTGTATTTTATATACCATGACCATGATCCACGTCTTATTTTAAGTCATCCTTTATTTTTTTTGACTGTCTCATCCTTTAATTTTCACTTCATGTTCTTGTGTATGTTTCAGATCATTCTTGTTCTCAGACCCAGAACCAGTCAAAATCATTCCAATGCTACTTGATAATGTCAAAAAGCCTGAAAAGGTATATTCTGATGATTCTTTTCTTTGGCTTCACATCTCATTCGTTTATGGGCATACCGTCGAAACATCTTCATCTCTGAAAGAAACCATGTCTTATGCAGACTGTAACTGAGATTTCAAAGAGGCCACTGTGGCACACCTATCCTGGTAGCCAGCCGCCTGGAACCTTCCCTACCGTGGCAGAGCCGCAGCTTATGATCAGCGGCTTTGGAGGTGGGAGAGGGACAGCGCTCGGCAGTGGCCGTGGCTACGGGAGCAGTTTCCATGGGGCTGACACGGAGCAGAGCCGATGCAGCAGGAATGACAGAGGTGCTGGTGCCTACAGTTACCAGCGGGACGGAAGCGCTTGTGCACGACGAGGGCAGTACGGCGGGTATGGCGGCGCATTTCAAAGGCAGCAGACGGCTTGGCGTCCAGTTGAGAATTCAGGCGGACGTGGTCGTGGTGGGAGCGAGCAGCGCCGTGGTTGGTAGAACAGAACTGATGATGAACTAACTTAGATTTTGGTCTCCCGCCTCACCTTTTTGTCTGAAACATCAGGGATGCTATGTTCATTTCTGAAATTATCTGTGATACCTCAAACTGGAGGTACCTTTTGTGTTGAGACAGAATGCCTGTTTTTGTTGGTATATAATCTTGGGTCTGGCCTCTCGATCCATTTCATCCCGTTTGTATCTGACTAAATTATATATTTGGTTGTATGACATTTAGTGGAATTGTAATGTAATTGTTTTAAAAGAAAAATACCAGAATGTAATTTGAGAGAGTATGAGTTTGTGAAATACATTATGTGGGGAGACATAACATTCTTCTTTTTGTTTTTAAAAAGGATTTCCCAAATCATATGACTGGTTTACATTGTGATACGTTGAGCTGTAATGACAAATCTTTTACGCAAAGTAACCATCTTTTGGTTGTATATATTTTAGCTCTAATTTACAAATATCCGAATGTTGTTGTAGCGTTAGCACGGGCATTATACTAGTCCAGTAAATTCATTGTGAAAAGTGAGTGAGGACCTCTCTCGGCAGAAAATGCTCTGTTCTCAAGGTTTAACGACAACAGCAAGCGCTTAACGGCCGCACGCTCCAATTTGGCCAAAGCAACATTTGCTTCTGAAAAGTAGCTGTCAAATGGAAGAACCATGCATGCTCACGCCCAATCTTGTTCCTGCCTGTTCTTGTTCGGTTCTTTTCTAGATGACGCGAGCAAGGCGGGTCCTCTTCGGTTGGTCGGTGTGGAGCTCTCAGGGCATTGGCACTTGGCAGCGCAAGCAAGAACCGATCAACCACCGGCCTGCCTCCCTGTCGTCCCTGAGGGATACGCAACCTGAAGACAACCGTCGTATGGCGCGCCGGAGGTGGAAAAGGCCAAACATCTGTATGTTGCCTCCAGGTAAGGATGACCGACCACCTAACATAATGGAACATCTTTGGCTGACAGAGGTTGACAAACTACTCGATTCGTGGCTCAAACATTTCTCAACTAAAGTCAGGAGATCATAACTGTATGGTATACGTACTGTACTGTTATGACTATGACCTGGTTGGAATAATCTTGCTACTTCTACTAGAGGTTTTGAAAATCGATTATTGGTGCTCAGCCGATTGATGACCTTCCGTAGCGATTAAAAAGTGTGTCCGGCCGGCCGATTGGGTATGGTCCAGCAGGGAGGGAAATTCATTTTGAAAACGTTGCTTCAAATATTGAGAGGAAATAATACCTACTTTCAAGAAATAGACGTCCATATAACGAGAAAAAAAGTGGTAAAGAAGTTGGGTGATTTTTATTTTTGGGCAGGTCTTATGGACGTCAAAGACTTTATCTTAAAACATGGGAAGTTCAAGGTTAATAGTGGAAATGACTTCCGGCCTTGTATAGATTAGTAAGAGCATCTCCAACAGACTAGCTAAATTATTTTTTAAAGTTAAATTTAGCTATTGTTAAAGAAAAAAATATCTCCAACACTCTGTAAAATGACTCTTCAAATTTAGTAGTTTTCTATCCATCTTTTGATTATACGGAGTATGTTGGAGTACTCTAATATTATCTTTTTTAGAGAATAACAAAATTAGTAAATTTAGTCAGTCTCTTTGGCTAATCTCTTGAAGATGCTCTAAGAAGAAAGGGGCCATTGACCATATGTTTAGAACCACATTAGTTGGTCAAAGGTTAGAAGTTTGGTTGAATTTGGTCTCCTTAGTTGTGCCCATCAATTTGAATGGGAATAAGGATAGGTCTTTTGTGGTGGTTGAGAAAAATGATGAATTTTCGACTCAATAATCTTTATATAGGGAGATCATGAAGAAAGAGAAGAATGATGGGAAGATTTTATTCTGGGAGGCAAAGCTCACATTGAAAAATAAAGGTTTTCCTCTGGTATTTAAAAAGAGAGGTCATACTTATATAAGGTAACTTGTTAAAAAGTGGTGGAAAGGAAAAACTAAGCTATAGTTTTTGTGGTTTAAAGGAGACGGTGAAATATCTCCTTTTCGGGTTTTGTATGGTGAGATTCTTGTGAAATGCAATATTCATCACTTTCAAGTACCCAAAAATAATATTCGCATGTTGGGCTCCTGGCTTAAGAATTTTATTTCAAGTTTGAGAAGCTAGATAATGCTGGGTTTTTTTTTTGGCGACGAAAGAGATGATGGTGAGTTTGGCGGTGATGTGGGCTTTGTGGCTGAATACACATGGTACATTGTTCCATAAGAAAAATTCTAACTCTTTTAGGTAACTTTTAGGAGACTATAATCAAAGTTATCTAAAGAGAAAGAGAGAACGGTGTTGAGGAATGGAGCAAGCGTATGGAGGTTATGTTGTTAGAGATTTTGGAAGAGCATCTAAGTGTCTTTGTTTTTTATGTTATGTGATGACTTTGTTGTGTGTGTGCTCTACGTAGTGGACCTATTCGCTCATTCACCGGTGAATGTGTGGGAGGGTGGAATACGTTTATTCCTTAAACTAAAAAATTATAACGAGAAAAAAAAAAGTCTACCATGACGCAAAACAGAAAATGAATATTTGGAATTTCATTTTTCAGAAAAGAAATATGCATTATCAAGTCAGCTGAACAGGGCTACTGTCACATATAGGCTTATTACCTCAAGTCAGACTAATATGGGCTCTGGTAGCTAGTGGATCTGATGACCAATATAATGAAGGCACAGATGGGGTTAGTCAAAAAAAAAATAGCAATAATCTTCACGCACGGTACTGTGTAGGATGGTCATACGAAGAAGCCGGCGAGTAGGACAACAACCGCCATCTGAAATGTATTCTGCAACAGTGAACACAATGGATAATATAATTAAGCTTCTCGTGACGACGGCAGAGATGTAATTCGCCAAACTTTCAACGATAAGCACAGTAGTAGTATTTGCTTACCGCCGCCAGCAGCTTGAAAGAAGAGGAGGAGTACGGCGGCGATGGGCCGAATGACGCTCCGTTGAGCCCGAGGCTGTACACGGGCGTGCCGTTGGGGTAAAACAAGCCGTAGTTCCTCTCCGACGTTGGGCCGGGCTTCATGTCCTCGTTGAAGAGCGCGAAGACGAAGACGTCGACAGGCACGTGCGGCCTGAGCGGCGTGCCCTGGCCCATAGCGATCCTCTTCATGAGGTTGCCGTTATAGGCGGCGGCGTTGGCGACGGTGGCGCCGACCTCGTCGCCGTCCCCTTTGGACGGCCACCCGGTCTCGGAGACCCTGACGACGAGGTCGGTGTGTCCCATGGCCTTGATGGCGGCGTACACGGCGTCGATCTGGGCGTAGAGCATGTTGTCGTAGGTGAGGTTGGTGTTGGGGTCCACGACGCCGGGGTTAGGCTGGAACAGCACGTACGGCAGCGACACGGTGCCTGGGCTAGCCTTGTAGGCGAAGAACGGGTAGGCGTTGACGAGGAACGGCGAGCCGACCTGGGCGTGGAAGTCGAGGATGGGCTGCACGTACTGACCGAGCTCCTCCCGGAACGCGCCCGACGACGGCGGGTAGCTGACGGCGAGCACGTTGACGGAGTGCGCCGTGGAGACGTTCACCTGCCCGGCCAGCCCCAGGTCGAGCACCGCCTGGTACACGGCCTGCATGGCCGGGAGCAGGCTCTGCATCGCGGCGGTGTCGGTGCCAGACAGCACCTCGTTGCCCACGGTGATGCAGGTGATGCGCGTGCCCGGGAGGAACGGCTGCACGTGCTGCGCCACCCACGCCTTGGCCTTGCGCGCGTCCGTCAGGTTGATGAGGTCCTCGTTGCCCACGATGAACTCCACGCCCGTGCCGGCGAACGCCGTCAGCACGGCCGGGTCCGCGTCGTAGAGCTTCACGCGGTTCACGTTCAGCGACTGCAGCAGGCCCGACACCTGCGCTGGGTGCGGTAGGTTGTTCGCGATCTGCCCGTAGTTGATGCCGAACTTTAGTGGCGCCGCGGCCGACGCAACGCCGACGATGGCTGCAATGGCAATGTCAATGCAGTCAGCATCAGCTGGGCCGGGTAATGGCAAGGGAAATTTAAGCTAACAACGACGTACATTGCTGACGAAAGCACCTATAATTTACTTAGAACAGAAGAGTGGTAATACTGTACTACATACATCTCTGAATGATGAAGGATGAAGAACAAAAATATCAAGGGGTTCCTTTCACACGTATAAACAGGCTTGTGATACTCATTATATTGTGGGTAGGATGGACGTCGATTTCACAACAAGCCGTAGGGACAGCGTGGTTTCATCAGCATCGCATGCGATCGGTGGAAAAAAAAAAATCAAGGAAATGTCAAATCACGCATACGTGATTTCAACAAGGGCTCGCCGCCGTATGACGTGGACATTTAATTCTTTTTCTCTGTCAAATTAACCCACGTCGGACCGACCGACTGAAAATCAGCTCACGTATCCGACGAAAACGACCTCGCGATGCAGCCAGCAATGCAAATGCTCGAGGTCGAGGCCATTGTGGGGAAAGAAAAATATATAACAGCTGGTTTGCTCTACGTGATACATACAGGAAGGATGGTAAACAAAGGATCAGAAAATATGAACTCAATGGCTAATTAATTCCCTCTGGTAACCGATAGGAAACGACGGAGAAGAAACCGGTAGTAATATTAAGATATACTGTATATATTTAACAGATACAGAAGGGAATTCAAATTTGTTTCATGCATGTCGCATGTCTGTCAATCAGAAGTGGCGGCCCAAAATCTCAAAATCCAGGAACGCATCTACTACTGCAACTGCAAAAGCAACGCCATGAAGAACAGCTAGCGAGAGAACAATAGCTACCCGCTAGCCGCTAGCATCCGTACTACGTACCTGAGAGGAGCGAGAGCAGCGGCAGCAGGAGTAGGAGGACGCAGCGCCGAAACAGGGAGGAGCGCATGGTCACGGTGCGGAGCTCCGCCCGCGCCATGGCTCACACTTTCCTCTCCCTCGTGCCTCAGGGCTCAGCCAGCGATGCGAGCGCGCTCCTCTGGGCCGGGCCGGGTCGCGCTACCTGCACCCCCTGATCTTTATAGTCGTAGGGATACATGCACTTTCTATATGTATGTATATATGTAAACGTTCCCAAGGTTCCAAGTGACGAAACGTATCACTTTCGAAGACGGCTGCTCGTCCCAGGCACGGCCTGCGTTCCTTCCGTGGATAAGCAAAACCAGAAGGCATTCCAAAAAAACAAAACCTTCCAAATTATAAGTCGTCCTGAATTATTTTGTATAAGTACCTCATTTATACTTTGTACCTAGATATAGGTTATGTCCAAATACATAGTAAAATTACATACAGTTAGTGCCTAGGCGCCTAGAAAAAATAGAATAATTTACTATTTAGAATGAAAGTGGGATTACTTATGATTGATTGATCTTCTCTTTGCTAGCTAGTAAATCAGAGAGAGAAATATCCTATAAAATACTGAATCTATCTTAAATTATAAGATATTTTATATAATTAGATCTAGTGTGTATCTAACACATGAGTACAATGGAAAAACCTATCCACGGCGACGGAACAGCGAAAGGCGCCGGCCGTATTGGTACATCGTGCACGCCGGAGAGCCGGCGCGCCGGGGCCGGCTACAGCACGCGCACGGTGCCGCGCCTTTCGTGGCATCGCCGTCCGCAGCTTCGTCGTTGAGTTAGCTTCGTTCGTTCCGGCGGCGGGCAGCGGGAAGCTGGCAGCAGGAGCGGATGACTGACAGGTAGTGGTCGCTGACCAAAAATTAAAGGCTGCAGCGTCATCCCGTCACACCTGATAGTGGCCATGACAGCGACGAAAGCCTGCGTCTGTGATCTCAGGTTCTTGATCTTTTTGTAGACGCCAGCACGGTTGCCAGGAAAAATTTTCTTCTTTTGTAAATATATACGCGAGCATAGTTGCTGAATGCGATTGTGGATGCTGAACGTTCAACGATCAGCACGAGGGAAGGAAGAAGCCCAGTTTCTATGCCTTGTCGGATCCAAGCTGATTATAAGATTATTTATTTGTTGGAGGGTTTAAAAGTCCGCATTCCTCGAAACGGGCACGCACGTGGGACATTGATTTGAATTGTAAAATTTGATGTACCTATTTATTTATCTCCAGCATTGTCATGTTTTTTTTAGGAAACCCAGCATTTTCATCCTCATTGTTTTCATGTTCATTTTCATGTTCGGTGGATTGAACAGACGGAATCCGCAATTGATGCTAGTGTTTCAAGACAAGATGTGTCAGCGCGCCGTGAAAATGAAAAAAAAGGGTGTGTTAATGGCTTGATGCTGATCTACTATTAGCATGATGCGGGAGCAGAAGCGATTGCTGCTGCGCTGCGCTATACTACTCTCAGACGGTGCCGAACTGCAGATGAACACTTCAACAGAGAGCAGTGCCGACTGAATAAGTGGATGACGCATATAGCCAGGCTAACCTGAATCAAGGCGACAGATCAACAAGCACTTAGTGAGGGCAGCTCAGCTAAATAACATAGCGCAGAGGACAGACAATATATCGACGTCCTGCATCTGATCTCTGACTCTCAACCTCTGAAAGTCTGAATTTGTTTCTGAAAATTGAAGGTGAAAGAAACATAAGTAAAGAACAGTTTAAACAAAGAATAGCATACATTAGCATTCAGAATTTTCAGAGGTTCCACGTTTACATTTCGTTTTAGGAAAGGAGTTATCATCCATCCAGACAGCGCAATGGCTCTCGGCCCAAATAGGCTTTGTTTGGATACGCATGTATCTAGCTCAAACCACATGCTTTGGAGTGGATTGAAGTGAAAATTAGTTCAAATACACTCCAACACATGTGGTTTGAGGGAGATACATGCGCATCCAAACAAGGCCTAAAATGAAAATATGTTTCTCAATAGTTATGACGACGGTGATACAATGGAGTCGCATTCATCTTCCGGGCCAATATGAACAAAAGAGGACAAGACAAAAATTCTGTTGGTACTCCGGAAGTGTGATAGTTGTGGGAAGCGTCAAACAACGTAACGAACCCAAACACTACTTAGGGCCTGTTTAGTATAGTTCTGCTTCATTAGTGAAGCTGTTTTTTTAGAAAATAGCTTCATGAGCAACTCTCTAGGTGAAGCTGAACTACTTTAGAAAAAGTGTTTGACAAAACAGCTTCACCGACAATTTTATGTATGGATATGAGAGAGAAAATGGGGGAGAAAGCTATGATAAGCTACTATTTTCAACTTCATATATTTGTGAGAGGGAAAAAAAACAACTTTATAGGTGAAACTGTTTTGAAAAGAGGTGTTTAGCAAAAAAAAAAAACAGCTCAGCTGTACCAAACAGGCCCTTACTAGCAACGTACAATACATGCAAATATGCCCACATATGACAAAGCGGGCATTGCCAAATAATTATCATTAGATTCATCATATATATGCTTACAGGATACTTATTTTGTGTTATAAATATTGATGTTAAACTTTAGAAAGCATGACTAGAGATAGCGCTAGAATTATATCCTTTTCTGGTACATTAATAGTAATCCAACCTATTTTTCAAAGAAAAATAACCTTCACCCGGCTCTCGCCACAAGGCCATAACTTCTTTGCAGTCAACTTTATCAAGAAACTGGAAAGGCCATGTTTAAATAGTTTCACCCTTTATAGTAAAAAGAAAAAAAAGAAAGGACTTCTCTCTAGAATTTCTCTCGCGATGTTATTTTTGAGCCAGTAGTGTTTGGTAGGACTTTGCATAAAATTTCAGAGAAGCTAGAGCTAAAGGTTGTCAATGAGCATTGAGCATTGTCCGTAGAGTGAGAGCGAATGTAAGACTTTGAATGAGCCGAGAGACTGTCGGGGGTACTATTTAGGGACAAGTTGCATGAAGAAGGAACTATGGTGACACCAATGCTAGAAATGCAACCGCTAGAATTGCATGTCCTAAGAAGTGCAATTGACATTAACACAAAAGAGGCGAAACCTGGAGAGCACGGGACTCTTACTTTGTGCTCATTCGCTGCTAAGGTTAGCAACGAATGAAGACCATACAAGGAAATTAATCAAAATATGATGAACTAATAAGAGATATTTATATTTATAAGACATTCATATAAGAAAAAGAGAGATTAAACAAAAGACATGCAAGTAAAAAAAATACTTATGGGAAAAGGGAAAGCTTAATTAACTATGCAAGCAAACTAATCAGTTATAACAGCCATGGTTATAACATGTGCATTGTCATGTTCGTTTGATCGTTTCGGTGGCTGATAAGCCAGCTGATACTGTTTTTAGCTATTTTATTGTGAGACAAAAATACTGTTTCGGTGGTTGATAGGCCGGCTTATAAGACAAGCGAATATGTAAGTACTAATATGCGTTGGCCTTGGAAAGATGTTCATTTTTTTCTCTCTCTGCAGGTCTTGCAACTCTCTCTCTCTCTGAGTCTGAGTCCGGGTGAGCAGTACGATGATTCGGGATTAACCGGAAGTTTCAGGTGAACGGTGTCGAAATGGTCACCCTAGGCAACACCCATATAAGTGGGCTTCCATCTAGCAACACAAAGCACCAACTTTGGGCCCAAATGATCTCCAAACGGAAATGAAAACTGAAAAGCCGAGGCAAACTAGCCAATTGATGCACAATGCCAATTTCACAAGTTCAGTTGGAGATGGGGTTGCAGTTTTTGCCATTGCTGGTCCCATTTGCAGTTTGAATTGCGAAGCCATATTGCCATAATTATTGTCACAACTCAAATGCCAATGATCTCATCCAACGACCGAAACTGATGACAAGAACTAGCTCGCCATCTCAACAACGAAACCCCTCTTCCCCTGGTGGCATGAAAGGAACGCGCGCGCCACCATTGGAGCGAGCACAGATGCATAACTCTAGTACAGCTCCTCCTCCTTGTGGGTGTGGATGACGCAGTCCGCCTTGGGGTAAGAGATGCAGGTGAGGAGGTACCCGTCGGCCATCTGGCCGTCGTCAAGGAACGACCCTTCAGACTGGTCGACCTCGCCGGCCGACATCTTCCCGGCGCAGGTGGAGCAGGACCCAGCGCGGCAGGAGAAGGGCAGCTCCACCCCGGCGGTCTCGGCCGCCTCGAGGATGTAGGTGTCCTCGGGGGCCACGAACTCGTGCTCCGCCCCGTCCGGCCCCACCAGCTTCACCTTGTGCACGGCCGCCGCCGCGGGCGCCACGAGCCTGCTGCTGGTGGACAGCCGTAGTAGTAGCCCTGATGACGCGTGCGGCGCCTGCTGCCTCGTGTAGCCCACGAAGGAGAGGGTCTTCGCCGCCGGAGCGGCGGCGGCCCGGTAGCTTGCCCCGGATTTGGCGACGGGCTGCCTTGGGGCGGTGGCTGTTGACGACATCTTTGCTGGCCCGGTGATCCCGATGGATGGATTACTGGCAAGAAAGCACAAGGGAAATGATGTCAACTACTGTACGAAGTGCTAGTAGGAAGGTGTATTATTACATAAAAAAAATGCAGATGGAATTCGAAAATCCGCACGGCATCTTGGCAATTCTCACCGGTTCTTACACTACATTTAACAACCACGATGTGACAACACTATTACGCTACGAGGGAAAAATCAACCCAGCAGCAGGGGCAGGGGCAACAGGGGCAGATCCGGCAGGCAATGCCGCGATGCGGGGCCGAGGCGGAGCACAAACAGAAGGGTGGCATCACATCGGACAGCGCGATCTACGACTAGAGGGATCCTGCCGCCGCGCGTACCCGCGCGCGATCAAGGTGACGGGATCGGGCGATGCGTACCTGCTCTTCCTATTCCTGGACCTGGACGAGACGGAGGCGGTGGTCGGGACGCCGGGACGGGGCGCGGCGCGGCGCGGCGCGGGGCAGCGGCCGGATCTGGGTGCCTGGGGTGGATGGATGCTGTGCTGTGCAGTGCCAGGCACACGCACGGCGGCTTTATTATTATTATTAATAGGGGCAGCGTCCTGTCCCTGTGACCTCTGGCCGGCCTGCCCGTCCGGCTCGGCGGCAGGCGGCTGCCTCCGACCCCAACCCAACTGTCACTGGCCGCGGCTGCGATGCCCTGGGCTGGTCGGCAGTCGGCGCACGGCTGGCTCCTTGAGCGAAAGGCCGTGGTGGTGCTGAGAGCGGCGATCACGAGGACGTCTGACTCCGCCCCTTGGTGGGGATCAGGGGCCGGGATCAGCACGGCCAGCCCTTACTGAGGAGGCCCCCTGCTGAGCTCGAGTACGAATTCAGATCTGCTTGGATTCAAATCTGATGAATCAGATGTGCGAATTTCGGTCCGAGTCGAGCAGATACCCAATGACCCATATGTACTGGCATTTTTTTTTTCTTTTTGTAAACATGTTGCCAGCGAAAATACTTTGAGTTTTTTAAGTTCGAGAAACATTGCTTTGCACTACATTCCATACACGTGTTTAGTCACAGGTTTTTTAATGGTTTTCCTTGCAGAATTTTTTTATAGTTTATTGGATTTCAAATTCTAACGGTACTTGTTCACAAAACGTTGCTCGAGTGTGGGGGTGAAGACTGCACTGCATTGCAAATGTGGCCCTGTGCTCCTTGTCGAATCTTAGTCTAGCATTTCAATAAGGCTCGCGTACAAATTCAGATAGAGAAGATGCCATGATCCTCAACCATGTTCACAGTTTACATAACTTTGTAACGAAATTTTTGAATAGTTAAAAAAACTGTTCAGCACTTCTTTGTGTCAGTTCTATCTTTCTTAGGATCAAAATTCTTCCTCTCTGTCAGGTGATCATAATGATTTTTTTTAAAAAAAAAAGAAAATTGACACAAGTGTTGACAAAGAAAAGTTCATCTTGAATTCCTTGGTACATAAAAACTTGCACTTGTTCTCCTTGTACCTGTTGTTGTATGCCTGTATGATTGGGAACTGACAGGCACCAAAAAGGAGCACCAACACAGCAAGCGAATGACAACGGACCCCGAAAGGGCGTCCTTGCTCAATGAATATGGTCAGTTAAACGAACTGGAAGCAATTAGAGAGTTCCAGGTCCATGTAAGAAACCATATTTGACTCTTTTTAAAACAAAGACGGGAGCTCCATCGACCAAAGAAATTTATATAAAAGAAAAGTAGCCAAATATAACCAAATGTGGTAACAATACACGCCACATGAAGGGTTGACTAACTCACACGATCCGGACAAAAAAAACTATCATGAGTCATCGTTGTTGAGCGTGGTTACAAAGCAGCCAGCAACTTTGATTTCCCCTAATAGATCCACACAAACCAAACAATAAGCAACACGAAGTGAGAGGCCACAACAGGTCATCGTTGCCAAGCTCCAAACAAAGAGCGGTTCCGACTTCCTATCTTGACCCTCCACCCTGCCCCCCGACATTTGTCACACCTTCAAGGCCCCCCAGTAGACGAAGAAGGGGGTGGTTCACCTCGTGTCATCGTTGTCGAGCCACACCCCCTAATATAGCAGCTCTGACTTCACACCACAATTTCCCCCCACTCCACACGTTAAACGTAGACTAGGCGCCAAGAAGCTAAGAGCATCAACTAGAGACGACATTGTGGTTAAGACAAGATCCCATCAGCGACACCTTCAATAATAGCATGATGCCAAGAAATACCAACATCGCTCATCCAAGATGGACCATGCTTTCACCTGTGGGAGACATTGCCAAGGAACACAACGCCCTCAGCACGGGATGCGGGCAAGCAACGTCCTCAACACGGGATGCGGCGTCCGCAGGCGTCGCCGTCACCGATCTTTCGTCCAAAGGGTTCAACAACCCAGACCCTAGCCTATTGTCGCCGCCGTCATCACTTTTTCTAGAATACGTAAAAGACTTGGCATCTTTGTATTTAAGGTAGAGAAATTATCAAACTTACAAAGATGCACCACGGATATGGTACACTAGGAGGGATATTTTATACAATTGGCACTGTCCTTCCTAGCACCTAGCCAAACACCAGCGATCAGACACACTGTTTTGCGATGCGCCTCCCCCGCTTAACCTGTGGCTTCGGGAAGGGATGTCGCATGCCGCCGTCATCACTGTTAGGGACAGTTACAAACTATAGGTAGTACAATACAATGAATCATTTCTATTCAATTCGGCCTTCACTTTCATAACAATATATTAACACAAGGTAACCACACCCCAGAAATTTTTACACTCCAGATCCAGTCTCGCTGATCTGGCAATTCTGAGTTATATCAGATGTGTGAGCAAAAACTGTTACAACATGTGGAGGCTCTGAACAAATGCAGGGATTTAGTGATTTTTTTTTTAGAGGTGCGCTGGTGACAGGTCATGCCAACGACAGAGCAAACAAAGCTATCAACCGCAAAAGACCGTTTCCAAACCTCCATCTGCAAGGCATGGCAATTTGGAGTGCAACATTGAAATGTTTCAAAACAATGATGGTCCTCCAGAATCCATGACACAGCACAAGCATGATCGGTATGAGTACACCGTGGACTTTGGTAATATACAACACAAGGTGAGCCAAAACTAGATTCACAGGATTCCGTCACTTCACATGGGACACCAGCAAGCCTGGAGCAAGCAGGAAATCATCTCAGATAAATGGGAACAGAACAGATTGCATGAAAACTTATCCCGGTCAGATTCCACTTAGATCTCCAACAGATAATCTACAGCTTTGCTAATCAAAGTAAAGAGTTCGCTAAACATTTGACAGTAAAAGAACATTAAACACATAAAATGGCATTTCAAGAATCACATAGGCAGTTTACACTGATCTTCTACAGTTCTATGCTATCTTAGGGCCTCTTTGGATCAAATAGGGCTAGTTACTTAGTTGGGGCAAAAAAATGAGCCCAAATTAGCTGGGGTTGTCTAGCTAGTTGGCTAATAACTAGTTGAATGCTTAGCTAAAAAAAATAACCCACCTATAAGCTCTCCTCTTTGAATGCGCTAGAGCTAATTTTAGCTAATTTTTAGCTAGCTAACAATTGGCCATTGGGATCCAAACATGTCCTTAGTCAAAAGAAATAACTAAAAGTGTGTTACGAATCATATGCAAAATGAATACCGAAGGTATTAAAGAGTTACCAACCCTGGACCTTTCATTTCCAGCAATCCAGTTTTCAGGAAAGCTATCAGTAACCACTAAAACTGATAACATATATTTGTGAGGGTTTGAGGGAACATAGAACAGCACAAAAATAAGGGTGTTCTGTTCTTCATTTTCTTCAGGTCTTAAAAAATAAATAATCGGTTTAATTTCTTCTGTTAATTTAATCCTTTTGTTCGAAAAGAATGTGATCAACCATCGGATTTAAATGCTTAAAAAGAACAGATGACCCATGGAAGAAACTCACAGAGAACAGCAAGTGCAATCAGTACTGCTGTCACTAAACGGATTTGAGGACGATTATGATCTGTAAGATACTCAGATCTACATAATCTCCTCTTAATGACCTCAGGCCAGAAATACATAACCTGCAACAACATAAATATAAAGTTATTATATTTGAATATTAGTGCACAGAAAAAATTATTTGAAGCACCAAAAAACTTTTAGCCTAAAATAGATTACAGCATGGAGAATCAGAAAATGAAACATGTGATTAAGAAAGAGTAAACTACCCTTCCAGATTGAGGTGGGTTGAAAGAAGGTAGCATGTTTCCATTTCTCAAGCTATCTATATCTTCTCCATCCTTCCTCCTCTTCGTAAAGCTTTCACGACCTTGTTTTCTAAACCATATGTTTCTTATAAAACTACGGTATTGTCTGCTCAGTTTGTTTTTGCAAAAAAGCCTCCAACTTATAGAATCATCAGCATCCAAAACATACATATTGCTATTGTTATGACCCCCTTCACATGCACTAACCGCTCCTTCTACATCTTTATCCGCATTCCTGTGTTCGTATGTCATATGTTCTTGGGTAGAATGATAGCCATCTACTAAAGGAACATTGTCGAGCTTAAGCTCCACAATGTCCTCTGTACCAGTGGAATGATATGCATGGTCATCCTTGTTGGAACCAGAGAGAAAGGATGCCAGCCCATCTTCATCATATTCGCTTGAGTATAAATGTTTTGGAGTTCTGCTAGAACCTAACCTAAGATTCTCCAAGCTTTCTTCCACCTGAGAAATCTGGTCTGCTATAGCTCTAATGAATTGCCTAAATTTTAAGATTGCATTTTCTCTTGACTTTGACTTGTCAGAGAATGCAGCTGCATTCACCTCCCTCTCAAATTGCTCCAGCTGCATGTTAGAAAGTAAATGCCTTAGAAGAAACAAATGCAAATGTTAGTATCCAAAATATTGATAAATCACACAAGGCTCAGAGTGGTTGGAGGCTTTATATGGAAAGCTTGACTGTTTGAACCTGCCATTTGGTAGTTCCAAGAGCAGTAATCACATCTCTCTCGTATTGTATTGGAGCATGAAACTTTGCATCAGAAGTACCCTCCTGAATAACTTTCCTTTCATGCAAAAGCAGGCGGTAGACACCCTCCATTCTGTACACCAATCGAAAAGAGGAGATATCAATACAATCAGCAGCCTGTCGCCCATTACTTATTTTGTGTGTGTGTGTGTGTGTGTGTGTGGAGAGAAACTGGCATGTGTTCTGTGCATTGGGTTTTTTTTTGTGATGGTTTTTGTAGGGGCTCTTTACCCCTTTTTCATCTTAATATAAAGGTACACGGCAGTACTGCATGTTTAAGAAAAAAGCTATTCTTTGTCGAATGTAAGGAAGATCTTTATAACCTTGCATCCACTTATACACTTAGACTACTTAGAATCAATTTAAGGTTGTAGTGCTGCTATGTTGCTTTTGTGGAAACTTTTACAAATTCCAGAAACAGTTTGCAGTGACAGGTCATAAAAAGATGCTTCTGACAAACCACACCATCCAAATCTAGCAAAAAAAAACAAATGCTTTTGAAAAACCACAGCAATGCAAATGCAAGATTGAACACAAATACTTGGACACTTGGTGGTGGCATTTGATGAACTGTACCTCACCAATATAAAAACTAAAATGCACATTTCTTCCTAGTTCCTTCTAGAAAAGGCATATACACATTAATCCTAATCTCCCAGAAGGCACCGTATTAACATGAGGAAGTGAAGAAGCCATAGTTCTGTAATTAGAAAGTTCCCAAATTGCAGTTAGAACAAAAGCTGCACAGCTTGTTATTAATACTAAAATAAGCAAGGTTAAGGCTGCCTAGAATATCCCTTCCCAAGACCCTATCTTGTGTTGGAGCTTTCAGTATTGGAAATGCCCTCTTATCATTAACCAAAGTGGAAACAGTGCCCAGGGGACAGGTGTACTCAACATCTTGGCCATCCAAGCAGATGGAGGGAAACAGAACCGGCTTCCTCACCTCTAACAACCCACAGAAAATGATGGTTCCTGCTCCAGCCGCCAGATCTGCCACCGTTTCCCACCTCCACACAAACCCAGCAAGATGTGATGCTCCACCCTGCCAGCCTTCATTATCTCTGGCAGCTCTTGCTACTGGATATGCCGCTGCTTCCTGCTTGCACACAGGCCGAGCCACACATGGTGCTGTCACCCAGGCACCGCCTGTCAGGTTGTCTCCGGCCTCCTCCTATGGCTGGCTGCATACCCTCTACCTCGCCGACTGCTACCGCTGCCATGTAAGCACCATCATCACCGGTTAAACTGCCCCCCCCCCCTCCCCCTCCTACTTTAAGGCCAAGGAGCACTCTGGTGAGAATTGCATACTCTAAACCCCAAACCACCGTTAGAACGAATCTTGAGAATCCAAGGTGAATCGGGATGTGCATCCTCATGGGAGCCATATAATTATTGTTCATTAACACTGAGAAAGCACGAGTCAATGTCCCACAGGTAGAAAAGCTAGTTTAGTTAAAATATAAGCTATGGCCGGACATGATACATGTAACCAAGTAACCAACTAAAATTATGCTAACCCAATGATCGGGCTTCCATCGACAGATGAATAGAACAAATTCATGCCACCAGAAAGGCATGCCTCAGATATGCAACCACGATCTTCTCCCTGGAGGACTCCACCTCAATCGTGACAGTGCTTGAATGGCTCTCGGGCACTTTTTATATGGAAACAATCTGTCAAACTCATGTTCTCATAATTTATCATGAAGAGCAAAATGAAACTTCAGGTAACCAGAGGATCTCCGCCATTCATAGTCGCCTACTAGTCTAGTCCTAGAGGTCTAAAATTCTAATTCGCGAATGATTTAGACAAACAGAAGAAACCATACAGACAGATTCCGGGGCTCCATAATTGGTCAGTCCAGAACAGGCAATGAATTTTCCTAAATGGACACGAATCTCACGAGGCAACGACTACCAACCTAGCGTGGGACTCCGGCGCCAGGCAGCATGCAGCAAGCAGATCAAGGAAGAAGCAGGGCGAGCAGGGGCCGTACCTGTCGGCGGAGTCCTGCACGCACTCGGCGGCGGGAAAGAGCGGATCCGACTCCCACCGCCCGAAGCCCTCCGCCATGGAGCGGGATCCGGTCCGTCCCGCCGCCGAACGGACTCCAAACGGCCAGCAAGGAGGGACGAGGCGCGCTGCGAGACAGCGCGCGAGGCGAATTCGTGCGTTGTGGCTCAGGAGCTCGTTTCGTTTTTGGAGGGGAGATTTGTTTGGTTGGTGTCGCTTGTTGCGGTTCTGTTGCGCTCCGTTTCCTCTTCCGGGTTGGTGCTTCACAAACAGCCATATTTTTAATGTTTTTCAAGCGGAACGTGAGAATTTTTTTTCAATGTTTTTCACGTGAGATATTTTTAAAAGGTTTAAATATATTTATATTTACATGTGAACAATGACCACCATATGTGCTACGTAGCCACGTAAAAAACCTCGAGGCTTTGTTCATTTGCGGAGGATTTAATTTAGGAGCTAATTCAATCTGGGTCAGGAACGAGTGAATTCGTCCCTGTCACTCATTCCAGCTCAGGATTAATTTCAGAGGGTAGAAGGTTCAATTTCGTTCCAGGTCACGTAGACAAGAAAAAGAGAAGTAATTTTTTTTGTTCCGGTCGGTTTTCATTTCCGGACAGGCATAAAACGAACACACATTTTAGTTGTCATCCGGATTGAAAACGGGCCGCAACAATCCACCCGGAATGTCACTTGGAATGGGTCAATCCGATAGAAACGAACAAGGCCTTCATCGAATTGACCCATTCCAGATGATATTCCGGGTGGTTTATTGCGGCCCGTTTTCAATCCAGATGAGAACTAAAATGTACGTTCGTTTTATGTCGGTCCAGAATAAAAACAGGTTGGAACAAAAAATTACTTCTCCTTTTCTTGTCTACATGACCTGAAACAAAATCGGATCTTCTACAATTTAAAATTAATCCTGAACTGGAATGAGTGGTAGGGACAGATTCACTCATTACTAATCAAGAATAAATTAGCTCATGGATTGAATCCTCCATAAACAAACAAGACCTTAATCTGGTAAAATCGAATTCGTTTTTGCATGGTTGTTGTCAGTATGCAAATATAATTTTTAAAAAGGAAGGAGAGAAAGGTGACTCAAGCAAATTTGAGTTTAAGAGTATCTCCAATAGTTTGATAAAAAAACACTTACAATCTTAAACTATTCGAGAAATCCATCGTTCAAATTTAGATGAACTATAATCCTAAACTATTGGAGGAATCCACTTTTCACTCGTGAGACAACTGGCAGCGATTACAGCCCATTTTATTTTGTAGGATAAATTATTGAAAACCGTTGAGGACATGTTTGTTTTTGAAAAACTCCTCTAAATTAAGGACAAATGCGAACCAACCCGAAACATGAATGATAGCGTTATGCACTGCAAGTGAGAAACAACATTAGTACATGACTCATGCACCAAACTTTGGACGAAACAAAAAGAGCAAAATGCATCCTAGGTCCATTAACTTTTAGTCATGTGTCACCTAGGTCATCAACTCTCAAATTGTATTTCTGGGTCCGTTTTTTACGTGGTTTACCATAGGTCCAAACCCCTTCGTTTGAGGATTAATTCTGATGTGGCATGCACAGTAAACTGCCACCGTGGCATAAATCTCACGTGAGGCTCACCTGGTGGCTGGTTGGTGCTGCTATTTTTGTTGAAACCCCCTGCCTTTCTCTCCCTCTCCCACTTCAGTTCTTTCTTCCTCCTCTCGAATAATCTGTCTCCCTCCCGTACACAATATGCAACAACCTGTCACTCTATCAGTAGTTCAGTTCTAAGATTTTCCTTTTTTTTTACTTTCTGTTAAAATATGGTGACGTATTATAGCAAGATAAATTCACCATGATCATACATTTAGACTTTGCAATTCTCCTCTCTCTCATTTACCTCAGACTGTTCGAGAGGAAGAGAGAACTAGAGTAGGAGAGGGGGTTTCAACAAAAATAGCAGCATCAACCAGCCACCACATGAGATTCATGCCACGGTGGCAGCTTACTGTGCATGCCACATCTGAATTAATCCCCAAACGAAGGGGTTTGGACCTATGGTAAACCACATAGAAAGTTAACGGACCTAGAACTGCAATTTGAAAGTTGATGGACCTAGGTGACACATGACTAAAAATTAATGGACCTGAGGTGCATTTTACTCAAACAAAAATAACTAACGAAATCAATCAATCTGCTGTATGCCACGCGTCATATAATCATCAGTTAGAGGTTGTTACGCACAATGCAAAGCAAAGGAAATTGGAGGTAAAGCCTCGATTGATAGTTTCTGCAGCTGATAAACTGACCGATATTGGTCTATTCATTTGATCGTTTCGGTGGTTAATAAGCCGACTGTTGTTGTTTTCTTGTGAGAGAAAAACACTGTTTCAGTGGCAGATAAACCGGCTGATAAGCCAAACGATTGAGAGAAAAACATTATACCACGACTAATAAGCCGAGCTGATAACCGTGATCCTTCATACGGAACATCATGATTTGATCTCAGCGCTGACTTTTATTCATAACGCAAATTGAGATCTCAGATCCTGATTCACTACAGGTTCCTAAGAAGCAAAGCCGCCCAGCCAATCTACTCAGCCTGCGTAGTTTGCACACAGATAGGATACGGTTCACGAACTACAGTTAGGTTTCAAACATCTGCTCTACCTTGCTAACTAAGAGACCTAGAAACCAAACCTGCATCATATCAAACTACCATGAAGGAGGGAAAACATGACAAGACAAAACAATCAACCAAAGTGTGTTCAGACTCGTGGAAACCCTGAACGCCCTTTCCTCTGTAGGAACTCTGGGATCTGCAATGCATGACCATCCTCCTGGGAAGCGGGAGAAAACCAACCCGAGCGACCACGGTTGCTCTCTCCTCCAGCCTGGGCAAGGAGTGTTATGACTCATGAGAATACATAGAAGAAATAAGGAAGTAGACGAATGAAGTTGCAATAGGTACCTGTGAAGACCGGTTCTCACTTTCCTCCTGGCGTTTGAAACCAGTTGCAATCAGAGTTATGCTCACCTGAACAGATGTATAATGTTATTGACACGGGCAATAGGATCAAGTTACAGTTGTGAAATTTATGGGCCTCGAAGTTTTGATACATAAAACAATTTTGACCACAAGATAGAAACAATGTTATTCCATGACATACTTGACCAGTGTATGACGGATCTATAACAGAGCCAAAAATCAGATTTGCACCAGGGTCAACAAGATCATAGATTACTTCAGCTGCAGCATTCACCTGTAGAAAAGGATGGCAGTGGGTTCAGTTAGAATGTATTCTGACTATTCAAGAAGTCATCCGTAACAACGCAAGAGAGCTGCATGTTATCTCATTAAGAAAAGAGGCAGTACAAAATGAACAAAGAGACCAGGAGAGGCTTAGAACAGGCCCTCCCCCAACACACCCCACACACACTGATAGACACGGAAAGAAAAGAAGTGCCACCACAGACCATAACACGCCCACAACCTGCTTATCACACAGGCAACTCATGGCCTGGAGTAAGCTACCTCGGGAGGAACTCCTGAAAAGCTGAAGCACTGCCCAAACAACTCAAATGATATATATGAATGTATGTTACCTCTGTCAAGGTTAGATCATTCCCTCCAGTGATATTCCATACAATTCCAGTAGCTCTTTCAATACCAATATCAAGTAGAGGAGATTGTATGGCATTGAGTGCGGCATCTCTGGCTCGTGTCTTGCCTACAAAGAGGTCAACAGGATTGGCAGGTGTGGGTTAGTTGTCGATGTGTTAGTGAGGACATGTTCCAGATGGATAGAAATTCGGACTCAGCATTATTAGTACCCATTTTAGACGTTCAAACTACATATTAATTTTTTCAATAGCATAATATGCACAGGATTCCACAGAGAACTTGATAGGATCATAGGACAGAACCTATGCATGAATGTATTTGATTCTAAATAAACATGGTTATCTAAATTCTGAAATTCAACCTGTTGCTGTTCCAATGCCCATCAACGATGAGCCAGCATCTGACATAACTGATCGAACATCGGCAAAGTCCACATTCACCAGACCTGGCACCTGCAAGCAAAAGATGAAACATAGAAATGACCACTCTAGCCAAGTAGATAGCATGCGATTGTCATCTAGGTGAACATTATGAGAAAGCATGTGCTGAAAACATTTGAATTTTTAGGCGCATGAGTTTTCCAATTTCTAAATGGCATGCCAGGAAACCAAATTCTGTAAAAAGGATGACACAGGAAGAAACCAAATGCAGAACAATGTTATTCAACTTTTACTTTGTTGATGGTTCTGCATCAATGTAAAAAGAAAATTAGACAGTAAAACCACTGTTTCAAACCTGTTAGCGGTGCAGATGCATTGAGTTGCACTAAACGAAATCCATACCATGGGACAGTGCATGGTCAAGAAGGAAAAGGGTATATCTTTAGCATAATAACTTGTATAACATCAGTAATTCAGTAGGGTCTGTTTATCCTTTATTGCATGCTTGTCTACAACACATAATATTTCAACAACAGGAGAGTTTGGACAGAAAATGATTTAATTTATTCGCAAAAGGAGTAAGATTGATGATGTAACATATAGCAGTTTCTCTTACAGTGATTATATCTGATATCCCACGAACACCTTGCCGAAGAATATCATCTGCCAAATTAAATGCTTCTGTCACAGGAGTATTTGGGGATACAGCAGTCAGTAACTTGTCATTTGGAATTACAATCAGTGTATCAACATTGCTTCTCAACGATGCGATTCCTTCTTGTGCCTGAAGAGCCCGCCTTCTTCCCTCGAATGAAAATGGGGTTGTGACAATTCCAACAGTCAATATACCCATGGACTTTGCAATCCCTGCAATAATAGGTGCCCCCCCAGTGCCTGTCCCACCTCCCATTCCAGCCTGCAAAATGAAATTGAAGATAAAAATAGAGGTTACCATATTCTCCTCAAGAATGGATATATATCATTATACTGGTCATTCATTCGAAGGAAAAACATCGTTTGATTATACATATCCTTATATATTATCTAACTACCATGATGACTAGAAACGCACACCATTCTAGATCAAACTGAAATGTGTAATGCTTGACAGCTTGAGCAATATGTTCTTACCGTCACAAAAACCATATCAGCACCAGCAACTGCCTGTTCTACCAACTCCTGGCTTTCCTTGGCTGCATTCATGCCAATTTCTGGGTTCCCACCAGCACCAAGACCACGTGTCAATTCCTGGCCAATCTGCAACCTATTTTCTGGTTCGATGGGTGACATCCGCATAGCCTGAAAATCAGTGTTCACAATCCAGAATTCCACACCCTTCATGGAGCTTTCAATCATCCTGTTCACAGCATTGGAGCCACCACCTCCAACCCCTATGACTTTAATCCTGGGCTCATTGTAGCGGTAAGAGGGAGATGTGTCCACCAATCTTTCAGCTGCAGTGTCAATACCCTGCTCTTTGGTAGATATAGTAGCTGCACCATTATCTTCTCCATAAAGCAAGGAGATCTCAGGGTGAAGGTCATATAAGGTATCCTTGGTACGCCTCGGCCCAGCTCGGCGGGAGTTTGCAGAGCACTCAAGTCGAGAAAAGCGATAGGAACCACCAGAAAACCACTTCTTTCTCTGGAAACTCGCACTTTCACCAAGAAGTGTCTTCCCAACTTTTGTTGGCGAAATGCCTAATGGGCACTGGCAACTGGAAGCATTGGAGAAAAGTAGCTGTGTTGCCATCCTTAGCTCTGGACTTTGCTTGCACTGGCAAATGCAATCTCCGATGACTCAATAATTAATTCTAGGAGAGTTTTCGCCTTGAAACTGACAAAAAAAAGTAACATTAGCAGCGCTTTGTTGATGACTAGAAAATGGCATTACATGTAAGAGAACACAACAAATTGAGGCTAGATGGCAGGTGTTCGGGTAGCAACCACATTATTAGTTCCAAAATCTGGGAAAAACAATCTAGCCGCCATATGGTTTCAACTTCCGAGCCAACTGACTTTCCTAACTTGGTGGCAATTTCATTTTGCAAGTGTTTGGTTTGATTATAGTTCATACTTCAGATTTTCTAAATGAAGTCATTTGAACCAAACGAACAAAATGAACTAATAATACATGACAGCAAAATGAAATTGAACTAATAATATATGACAAAATGGAATCGAGGTAAAATACATCCCCATAAACTGGATCTGGAAAAATCAGCAGGTTGTGAGGGCGTTATGATGGCCTCGTAACCTTACACTAAAACAACATGGGATAGTACATTATCCTCCTATTCAGACAGGCTCGACAGGGGAACAACAGCAAGCAGTCAAAGACTTCAAGAATAAATCCAATCTCACCTACGAAAATAATCTCCACCAAAAATTGCTAGGAACAAAGGTAAAACCACTATTTGAGAACGGGTCAAGATGGATTTGTCACTGATAAAAATCGCTTATTTTACCTGACCCGTTTCACTGGAAGAAGAGTGAGGTTGTGCGGTGCAGGCGCAGGACACCGGAGAGCCGCCGCTTATGGACGGCAACGTCGGCAGATCCTCCCGGCGCTTTTATAGAGGAGACGAGACGACCAGATGGATTCTGAAAGTGGGGAATTCGGCCGCCAAGGACTTTAGCCTTTAGCGAATGGAGGAAGGGTTTCTGCGAGGTTTTCGGCGAGTAGGCGACGCCAACGGCCGGAGGCGCGGAGTCAAGCCAATGACTCGGTGAGCGCTAGCTGAGTGGCCAAAGCCCGGCGGCGAACGTCGACACGGGGATTCCAATTTTTTTGTTTCTTTAAAAAAAGCAAGAAGAAAAAGAAAAGTTAAAGACAAAAAGGAAAAAGTTACGACTGGAGGCCTGGAGCTCATGGGCCATAGAGCGACCGAGTGAGCCCAATCCAACGTGCTGACTGGCCATGTCTAGCTGGGCCTCATCTAAGCCGGGCCAGTCACGTTGGCACGGCATGCTGGGCTGGTATGTCACCATCAAGTTAGCAACCTCGCAGGCCGACAAGAAAAAAGCGCAGGCACCACAACACAACGAGACGGCCCAGCAGCCGAAACGAATGAAGCATCTCCGCTTCGTCGCCGTTTAACACGGCACCGCCGCTCCGCCGCGTCTCCCTTCCGTATCCGTATTCAGAAAGCACACCGCCGGTGTGCGGTGCGCCACCTCAGTCCACAGCGAAAAGGAACCGAGTTCCATGGGCTCGTTCGCTTCTTCTTGCGGCGTCCTGCCTGCACCTCCACACGTATTCATCCCCTTCCACTATTGTGCCCCGATCGCATTCGGTCAGGGAAAGGTATGATTCAATTCCGCAGCGAATTTTGTTGTGTTTGTCACGCTAGTGATATCCCAACCGAAATGAACATGGACATGCACGGATTTTGCGCATGCCGCATTTCCTCTGTATGTTTATCCATTTTTTAGGCGTGGTGTTGGGGTAGTAGATGAATTAGGTTGTTGTCCACGAGTGGGCCAGTTCAAAATGCTGGTGAACCATCGAAATTTCCAATCAGCCCGCTAATTCGGCGATCTGGCATGCTTTCAAGCAGTGGTGGTTGCAGGCTGCGGCTGAGGAATTTGGATGTGCTCCAGCATTTTATTGAGCCATTTTAATTCCGTTTGTAGCTTTCATTCATAAAAACGTTTGTAGCACAATTTTGATGAGGTGTTACTATTGTGATTTTTAGGAAGTAATGAACCATTAATGTTTCATGTCCAGTTTTTTTTTTTTTTGACACGGACTTCTTTATCACAGCCAGCATGGATCCTCCTCTTTCCTTCAAAAAAATTGGAAAGAACTTAACACAAAGGGTATGGATCCACTCTCTCTCCTTTTTTTTTTGAAAGGACTCTCTCCCATTAAAAATTGGCAGATCTGAAACCGGACTAAATTGTTGTGGCAATCGAGCAGTTAGGACCATGCCTATATGGAGCCATGGACTGATTGAAGCTGAACATGTGATGGAGAAACTTACATTTATTGTTATCTTTCAGAGGTATTAGGTTTATAAACACTTCAATAGATCCTAAGTTTTGAAGTTAAAGCTCATTTATAGTCTGTTTTATATGCTATTTCAATTGGAGCAATCCTTTAGATGCTCATATTTTTGGGTTTCAGCATGACTTGTTCAATATACAATATAGTTCGGTTTTTGCAATAGCCATTTTGCCACAGACAAATCCGTATTTGTTTATTGCCATTTTCTCTTGTTTAATTACATAATCTCACAATGCATATCATTATATTAAGATGAAGAGAAATAGTTTACACGACTCATACAGCCCCTAGAGGAGAAAGACCATGACAAACAAAATCACTAGAAGAAGGAAAAAAACGACATAAGACTCATGCAGTCAAGGCTATATGCTACGAAGCTTTATACACCACAATTTAGCCCAATTTCTAATTTCTAATATCCTGCATGGTGCTTTTGAAACTAGGCCGAGATACCTCAAACTAGGTCAGATCTGCATTCAAATTTGCTTGTTGAAATTTCCAGTACCCACTCCATGGCTATTTGAACTTATGTAGCTAGTATAAATTTCAATATCTAGCTATTATCCACCATTCTTGTAATTATTCACGAACATTTAAAATATTGGCAAAAATTCGAAAATCTCATACATGAAATTCTGATAACTTGCTATTACCGAAAATAGTCCAGTTGCTAAAATATCTGTCTAGAAGAAATTGAATTTCTGATACATTTCTTTTTTATTTCCTTGTAGAAACTGCATGAGCTTGCCTAATGCCTAGTGTTTGGTACCAGGAGAGGAGCGTATAAAAGTCGCCTTTCTCCTAGTGCACGACATAAGTCAGAATAGGAAAAGCTTGAGCTTCAGCTAGGCAAAGGATTGAGCAAATCTGAGCAGACCTGAGGAACTTTCCAGTGAGTATAAATGCACCTGCACTTCACCACACCATACACTTTTCAAATATACTCGGCCCTACTTTATCCAAAGGGTTAAGCACTAATACGTTAAATAACAGACAACTTGGTTAGAACATATATTCTCCTGTCCAATAGCATTTCCATACAGAGAAACCAGGCAGTGCTGAAACGTCTGAGTTTCTCTTCAAGCGAAAATACTTAATAGTACTCGAAGTCATGGTCTCATGGATAACACCAAACAAATCCCGTTTCCTGCCCCCAAATACTCTTGCATTGCAAGGACTTTCATTTTCGAACAGGAAGGTGGATAAAAGTGTAGAGCAACTTGCCAAATTTTAACCTTTATTTTCTAGGAAAAGATTTTGTGCCGTTCCTCCTCCCATCTCCTTCTCCCCACTGATGTACTTGCTATCCCAGAGGAGAGGTCAGAGGGTAGCCAATGAGAGATCAGAGATGAGAGGTGGTTGCAAGAAGTAGGAGACAGAAATCCTGGCAATGGCCTACCACATCAACACATCCCTACCTATTCCTCCTCGACCCTCATTTCTCTATAGCCTGTGTGAATACAGAAAGAGGAACAGCCTCAGAGGGCATGTTCTAAAGGACACAAGATCTTCTTTGGGGCACACTAGTGTATGAAACCACAAGGGTGATTCAACTTACCATTGTCGGAGAAGACAAACAAGAACCGAAGGAACGACCTACCATGTGGTATTTATATATGCTCCTTCTATGGTCCTCTCTTGAATATATCAAACACATGTATATTTGTGAACGTAGCTAGCTCACTAATCTCCTCTTGCAGTTGAGCTCTTCTCACTCTCATGGCGCAAGGTGAGGAGAGTTGGTGGTGCATGACAAGTAATGATCATGGTAGAGCTGCATCATTCAACCAAGCAATTGCATGTGGAACCCAAAGGCGTGCTTCTGCTGCACAACCTGCCAATTTCTTGTACTACTTCTCCTTTCTACTCTATCCCTCACTCCCTCTGCTATTTCTCATTTTCTCTCTTGCTACTACTAGTAAATGCAAAGACAACACAACTAAAGCTCTTTTTTGCACAGTTGGTATAAAATATTGTTTCCCATATCCTCCTTTTAACTATCTTTATAACAAACTCTCCTGTATATATATTCCGAGCTTCCTCTCATTGGATTACACTTCTTCCCACAAACCAAATAGTTTCTTAATGCCTAAGGCCTTGATCCTGCAAGTGATCTTACCTTCCTGCTCCTCTTTTTAGCCCTCATCCTTATCTGTACACCTCTGACCCTCACTTTCAGTCATTGCCTTTACCTTCTTGAATATTTAAGCTTTTATCTGCTTTGCCTTATATTGCATATGGCTGCCATTGGTGCTGAACTCGTTGCACTAATGCTTGGTCCAGGGAGTTGCAACCTGCAGCTGCTCCTTATTACTTTGGTGAGTTGGAGGAGGCCCTTATCCATGGCACCCGTACTTCTGTTGATCACGGCATGATCGGAAGTGATGTGGGCACAGAGTGTAAGAGTAAGACTGCTTTATTTCTCTACATCTCTCTCCTTTAATCCAAACCTTAACCACCTGTGGAATCGGCTCCTTTTTTTGCTTTGCTGCCCTCCCCACAACACCGCAGTAGATAAGCACAGGGTAGCATGACTTTGCTTTTTGCTTGGTCAATGCACAGATTAGCCATGACCAGATGCAGTTGGGATTGGGAGACAGCATAAATTGTGCGATCCCACAAGCTGCAGAGCGGGCACCTCACTCCTCTCTTCTATCTCTGTTCAATGTTGCTGCCTCTTGGAGATAGAGCGTTGAAAAGACCTTTAATTCCATTTGTATGTATGCAACAGCTGGATACCTTGCAGCTAGGCCCCCCACACTGGAGATCTTCCCTTCATGGCCAATGAGTCATCTACAGCAGCCATACAGTGTAAGCACTGCTTCTGTTTCATCATGTACAGTGCCGTACAGTTCCTTGCTGACCAAACCGGACAAAAGGTGTTCTTGGTTAATTAACTGCTCACTGTCTTCTTCTGTCCGCTCCTCTTTGATGAATTGCTGCGCAGGGTAACTCGCACTCAGTAGGGAGCACTACTGACTCGAGCTCAGGTCAGAACAGTATGCCACAGACCGAGTTGGTGTCCCCAGGGAGCATGAGGGCCGACTCTGGGCAGCGGCAGGAGGTGTTGATGGTGACCGTTGATGACTACAACTACGGGCAAGGACTCGGAGCGGCAGCAACCACAGCTCCAATCTTTCAGCAGCATGCAGCAAGCCAAGACAAGGTAATAGCTCGTGACACAATGATACTATGCTGTCTAGCCGATGGATTACTAAAGATTCTGGCGAAATTAAGTAATCTTTATAATCAAAACCAACCAGAGCATATGGTATTGTCAGGAGCCAAGCCATTAGAACAAGTATGTTTTGGAAGCTTGAATTGGTTTGAAGGTTTTGAGATGCAGACAAGCCTTTGAATAGAGAAGTCACTGTTGTTGTTGCTGTTGCTGCTGTTGTTGTTGTTTTGTGAAGTAGTATGTTTCTTGAACGACTGGAGAGTAGGTCAACCATCAGAAAAGTTGGTAATATTATTTTTAAAATAGCATCTGGTCAAGGTTTTTTCAAGGAAAAAAAAGAAACCAAATGATGGCTGGGGCATGTTACTACCCTTCTCCCTCCATTGGGAAAGACAATAAAAATAATTACAGTGTCGTTGAGCTGATGGAAATACTGTGGAATGGAGGGTGAAACAGGTAAAGAGCTGCTATCTAAAAGCAATAGTAAATAGGTAGTAACACCCAACAGGAGATTTTGGCTCCAATATACTTACTTTCTTGATGCTGACTAGGTACCTTACTATAGAACTAGCATTGCACACTGTTCTAAGGTACCTTTTTGGTGTTCTGGTGCAGGGAAAGCATGGATCCACAAGAAAAGACGGCAAGCTGTTAGATGCCAAGGTTTGGTAACATTTGCCAACGTTTTATTGCTTGCATGGCACTCCAGTTTTGCCGTACTCTTAATTTCTTATATTATTCTAAAATTTAGACTGAGAGACGATTGGCTCAGAACAGAGAAGCTGCAAGAAAGAGCAGGCTGAGAAAAAAGGTGCAAAGTCAAATAGAGAAAATGCTTAGATCTACTGGTACCATATATCTAACAAAGATATAAAAAATGTTCAACTTCAGGCCTATGTACAGCAGTTAGAGACAAGTCGGATTAGGCTTCAGCAAATCGAACAAGAGCTGCATGGAGCACGTTCACAGGTCCAAATTCTCTAGAAGCCTCAGGAGACAGGAGATAGAACATTATATTTGATCTAGTATATTTGCATAGTTTTACCATGTGGTATAATGTTAAAGAAAAAATGGTTTCAGGGTCTGTTCCCGGGAGGAGGCGGTGGACCTGGAGATTTGAGTTCAGGTAACCATCTCATTTGGCGGAACAAAGCCTCACCACCCAACTCTGGTTGATATTCAAGATCTTTATTTTGGGATGTGTTATTGCAGGCGCTGTGATTTTTGACATGGAGTACGCCCGGTGGTTAGAAGATGACACCAAGCACATGACAGAGCTCCAGGCCGTGCTGCAGCCTCAAATTATTGATGCAAACCTGGGGGCCATCGTTGAAGAGTGCATGCGGCACTATGATGAGCTGTTCCACCTGAGGGCTATGCTTGCAAGAGCCGATGTGTTCCACCTGATGACTGGCTTGTGGGCGACGACGGCAGAGAGATGCTTCCTCTGGATGGGCGGGTTCCGTCCTTCTGAAATCCTCAAGGTAGGTGTTATGTTAAGCTCATGCATCAAAAGCACCCTTTTCTCTCATTTCATTCACCCCCAGGGAAAAGCACCGACTTTTTCTCCAAACGAACAGCACAGTATATCAGCACAATATATATAATTAATGTTATTAATTGTTGAGTCTTCTCTGTTGGTCTGTGATCAGATGCTGATACCACAGCTTGATCCTCTTACGGAGCCGCAACTACTAGGGATGTACAATCTGCAACGGTCGTCGGAGCAGACTGAGGAGGCGCTTGGGCAGGGGCTTCAGCAGCTGCACCAGTCGCTGGCGGATGCAGTGGGCGCTAGTCCTCTCACTGACGGTGCAAATGTCGCCAACTACACTGCTCTCATGGCCCTCGCACTCAACAGGCTCGACACCCTCGAGAGCTTTTACCGTCAGGTCAGTTAGTTTTTACTCTTCGTTTTCTTCCATATAGCTAGGTGTCGCAACGAGCTTAAACCCATCTAATAACCACGTCCGGCACTTGATATATATATGGGTAATAAATGCAATGCTACAGTTATTTGAACGAAGATAATTTTTTTAGTCATAAGAGTACGTGTTATGTTAACATTGATCTCAGTTCGCTAGCTGTAAAATAAATGTTGCCTTTCTTGCTGGATAGCAAGAAGCTAGCTAGCTACATATATTCTCTCCTATAAAATGTAACGTAACCAACTTTGCGTGCATAACTCTCAAAACATATGCAGATAAACATCGTTAGCACTTTCCACCATTCATCATCAATATGTATATATGTGCACCTATCCGTTTCAATGTTTGTGGTACCAGCTATATATATTTGATGCTTTTCTCGAGGAATCGGTAATAAGGTTCTTTTTCTACTATCACATAAAACAAATGTATACTCGTAGACACATGACCACCTATCCCTTTCTACGAAAAGCCAAAGAGTAGGAATGTGATGGCCACCTTTTTTATACTGCAAAATTATGAATGAACTAATACATCTGCGCCCTGTTCCTATTTCTGACCGTATGTATATGTATCCCTCTTTGCTCTCCTGGACTCCTGGTAGTTGAACAGATACACGAGCAACTTCAGTCAGTTTTATTATGGAAACGTGAATTGGCTATCTGATATCTCTACTGTTTCTTCGTTTCCCATGACGACGTTGCGTGCGAGCGAGTGCAGGCGGACAGTCTGAGGGAGCAGACGTTGCAGCAGATGCGGCGGATCCTGACGACTCGCCAGACGGCTCGGTGCTTCCTCTCCATCAGCGAGTATCACCGCCGCCTACGCGCCCTCAGCTCCGTCTGGGCCACCCGCTCTCCAAGCAGCGAGTAAGACCCATGATGCATTCGAACGAATCCTCCCTCCATTTTGTGTGGCTGTGTCCATGCATGAACTCTCATCAGTGGCGGCAACGTCACGCCTCACTTGCTAGCTCTTGGCAAGTGGGCATTGACTCTTTTGTCTTTCTCTGCTTTGGCAGGAGCGTCGTCGTTGCGGCTGCAGAGAATGTCAGCCCTACAGGGACGACGAGTGAGCAAGCTCTCCGTCCGTCTCCGTACCACCAAAGCCAGTTCCCTGGCTTCTGATGATCCAAGGTTCGATCATATCGGTGCATGCGTGACATGGTAGTAGTAGCAGCTAGTGGTGGCGAGCGGACGAGGCCCGAGAGGACAGATTTTAGTAATGTTCTTCTATCATTAACATATTAATTCATCCATCGAGAATGGAACATGCATCATCATCACTAGGAAAAAGGAGGACAGAAAGCTCTGCTCTCTCTCGCTCTCTTTCTCCACTTGTCTTTGTTCCGCTGGCTCTTGAACTCAACCAAAGGTTAGCAGCGCCTGCCTCTGGAAAGTTCGGTGCAAAGAGAGGCCGAATTGAAAGAGACTTCTGGTAGGAGAGGGAGCCGCAGGGGGAGTGGGACGCCGACGTGTTGCTGCACCGATCGATGCTGATGATACCGTACCATGTGTCATTTTGTGGCTAGTTGACAGAGAGTAGCATGTAAACAATCCGAGAGCGTGAGCGTCACAAGGGCCGAATGGATGAACATTGAACAAAATCCACTTCGTTTCAGAACTCGCTACTCGCGAGCTTGAAATTAAGCGGAGCGGCGATGGAACGTAGCCTCATTTTCTTTTTATTCCTTCTGTATGTACTTGGAAATTGTGGCCAACTTAACCTGTTTGAACAAGACATAACATGTACTGTTTAGCCAGCTATATATATATATATGGCTAATTATCAGACGGAGTTTAAAACTAGTCTAAATTAGCTGAGTTATTAACGCAGCTAGTTATCGATTTGATTATAAAAATAACTCTCCTATTAATCTATGTTTGGATGAGGTGGAACTGAAAGTTATCGAACTAATAATTAGTTCTATGCATCCAAGTAATGAAGTAAACCCCGCCGATG